>JAAGKR010001343.1:61975-90968 GCA_011419295.1 Clarias macrocephalus
GTCATGAAAGGCGGTGATTGCAGCGGGGTTGAGGCTGAAGTGATGAGAAGAGGGTCGAGTCAGAGCGGTTAAAGGGGCAGCAACCGTACTGTAGTCCCGGATAAAGCAACGATAGAAGTTCGCAAACCCGAGAAACCGTTGAAGTTGCTTGAGGGTCTTGGGTAGGGGCCAATGACGCACAACTTCCAGTTTCTGCGGGTCCATGGCCACACTCTGGGGCGAGATGACGAAACCCAGGAACATGGTGGAGCGCTCGTGAAAGGCGCATTTTTCCAACTTACAGTACAGTTGGTGGGCAAGTAATCTTTTAAGGACCGCTCTGACGTGCTGGGTGTGTTCCTCGGCTGTGCGTGAGTAAATAAGGATATCGTCCAGGTAAACGAACACCCACCGCCCTAGCATGTCCCTAAGGACATCATTAATGAACTGTTGGAATGCGGCGGGTGCGTTGCAGAGTTCGAATGGGATGACCAAGCTCTTGTAGTGTCCAGTACGGGTGATGAAAGCCGTCTTCCACTCATTGCCCTCTCTCAGCGGTGGAGAGGGAGTAAAGATGGCCGCGGGGGGGGACCGAGCCCGGCTGAAGTTCGATCGTCAGGTCATAGGGGCGATGAGGAGGAAGGTGTGTGGCTCGTCTCTTGCAGAATACTTTAGCCAGGTCTCGGCAGGTGACAGGGATGGCATTGGTGTCGACATCGGGTGCCTCGGACTCCCTAGAACACGTCCCAGCAGGAGCCCGCAGGCAGAGTTCGGTGCAGGTCGGCCCCCACTGCAGGATCCGGTTTTGCGTCCAGGAGATGAGGGGGTCATGTTGGAGCAGCCAGGGGTGTCCGAGGATGATGGGTGGCGATGAAATGGAGGTGAGGTGGAACTGGATCCGCTCGTGATGTTGGCTGATGACAAGGGTGAGCGGCTGAGTCTGAGTGGTAATGGGGCTGGAGTAAAGGGGCAGACCATCGACAGATGTGATACGAACGGGCTGGGATAACGCCTCAAGTTCCACTCCCAGTTCTTTGGCAAAGGAAGAGTCAATAAAGTTACCTGCGGCACCAGAATCAATGAACGCAGTACTTCCGACCCGTTTGTGGCCAAACCAGAGGTGTACTTGGACCGTGAGACGGGAATTATTGGGTGTCGTGACCGTTTGCTCACCGGGCCTGAGCGTTTCCCGGGTGAAGTGGACAAAGGGCCCTGTGGTGCGCCGCTGACCCCCAGTAGGTGCAGAGCCCTTCTCTGAAGCGTCGTTCCCATTCTGCAGCAAGGAGGCGCATCCTAGTTGCATGGGTTTCCCAGTTAACCACGGCGGGAGTTGGAGGTCCGACGGGTGCCATGGCGGTGGTGGTGAAGGTGGGACGAATCTCAGGAACCGGGGCGTGAGCGTATGAAGGTGACGTAGTGGGTGGCAGGGTCCGGGGGGCTGGCTGGATCAATGCGGAGGGCGAGCTGAATCAGTCCTTCCAGCGTGGCAGGAATCTCTCGTCCGGCGAGTTCATCTTTGATCCGTGAGGCCAGTCCTTCGTAGTAAGCCGTCCGGAGGGCGGCGTCTCCCCAGGTGGTCTGCACGGCTAGAGTACGAAAGTCCGCTGTGTAGCGACTCACGGACGACCCTCCCTGCCGCAGATGATATAATTTGGTGTCGGTCTCCACCTGAGCCGCAGGATGCTCAAATGTTAGCTTCAGTTGATGGGTGAACTCTCCGTATGAGTAGGCCGTGTCTGAATCTGATCTGAGGACCGCCGTGACCCACTCCGCTGCCTGCCCGGATAGCAACGAGAAGAGAAGCGCATTGCGCAGTCTGTCTGTGGAGTATTTGGTGGAATTAAACTCAAACACAAGATCCAATGCGGTTAGAAAGACACTGCACCTCCCATCTGTGCCATACCAGAGCTATGAAAACATCAGAAGGGGGGTGAGGTGGCGGTGCCGCAGGCACTGCGATGGGTGTGGCAACAACCGAGTGAGCAGCCACGCCGCGGAGGGTCGCGTTCTCCTGCCGCCACCTCGCGGCGTAAAGCTGCGACGTCTTGGAGGTCCTTTTGGAGAGACACGCCTTCTCCACGGAGCTTATTGATCAGCTCGGCATCAAAGAAGCAACCCAAATCAGTGAGTACTCACAGAATAGTCGGCGAAGCGTCAGACAAGGCATGGGCGAACTCAATGACTGAGCAATGTGAGGCGCCATCTTGTTTCCTTTTATGCTTCCTGAAAACCCGACCGTATTACTTCCAGGTCCTAGTGCCGGTCGAATTACGAGTGTGCATGACAAAGACCTTTATAATTATTCTACCATCACTCAGCGAAGTTTGGCCCATAATCTGTTATCTATTAATACCCCTATCTCACTATCTTCGCTCGGTGGCCGTAAGTACGGTTCATCATGATTCACTGCAAGTTTTGGCCCTGTGATTAAGTTTCCATCTTTCTGCACGTCGGTCCTCGCATAGTCAAACCGCATAGGTGGGACAGGGGTATAACAGCAGGAATAACAGAGGGGGGTGGGTTATGGGGGTGCGGGGCTTGTCGGACGACTTTCTCACACACACACACAGACACACTAATTGATTGGGAATGACTGCTGTCTGGCTTATGGATTACATAAATTGTCTGAATAACAGATTACATTTTTGAAAAAGTAGCTAAGTAACTGAGTATTTGAATGGCTGACCTAAAGCGTTAGATTACTCGTTACATCAAAAAAGTTATCCAACCTTTGTAACGTGTTACACCCAACACTGCATACAGTACACACAGTCTTCTATAATACTGTATTCAAATTTGTTACTAGTACCCTAAAGGTGTTTAGAATAATTTACAAAAGCTGAACACTCTACACTATAACTGTCAGGGTTAACCCCTAGAGTAAAGTTGCTTAAGTTCTGTTTCTTTGTCTTGCATCTGTTTTGTTAAATTGTTGTTTCTCTGTTGATCTGCTATTTTGGTAAAGCTGTTTTTTTTTTGTCACAGTTTCATAGTTTATTATTTCATAGTTTCATGGTTAGAGTTTGTTGGTTTATGTTCTGTTTTCATCATTAAAAATCTTAAAGTCTTCACCTCTGTGCTTATGCCTCACCTACAACACCAATACAACCCTGACAGAATGCAAGACCCATGGGGGGGTGGTATGTCTGTGACAGTGACGCGTACCCTCAATGACACAGCTCAGGGTAACGTGGCTCCCCGCACCGTCCAAGAGGAACGGACCAGGAGGTCTATGCAAAGCGGTGACCAGGGTGAGAAGGAACCCCAGTCTGTGTGTCATTGTAGGATGGAGAGCGAGGAGTATCAACGGCGGCGATTCTCACTCCAGTGGCGAGCAAGTGAGCTCATCAGAGAGCTGAACGTATGCCAGGCCACTAAGGACCTTAGACGCATGCAAACCCTGCTGGAGGAGGGTGAACTGCTATGAGGACAGCTCGCACAACTTGACAAAGAGGCAGGTAAATCCAGCATCCAGTCTCCAGTAAGTCTCAGTGGAGGCCCAGACCCGCCAGTTAGCCTCAGCGGAGGCCCAGACCCGCCAGTTAGCCTCAGTGGAGGCCCAGACACGCCAGAGAGCTTTGCACTACCTGAACCACTGCTCGCTCCTCCGCCGCCCGGGTTCGAGGATGTCGTGCTTCTGCCTCCACCTGACTTCGAGGACGTTGTGCCAGTGTTCACTCCGCTGCCTGGCGAGGATCCAGTGCTCATTGCGGCATCTTGGTTCGAGGACATCATGCTTCCGCCCCCATCAAGAGGAGGAATCTCTTCTGTCCTGCCTGCCCTGCCACCCTGCCCAAAGGACATGATCAGCAGCCTCGGTTTGAGGAAACCAGACACAGGACCTTGGGGAGGGTGCCCTGGACCTCCTGTGGCACTCTGGAGTAGCGCCTTTTGAGGGGGTGGTGGGGGGAGGGGGGGGTGGGTTGTGTCAGGGTTGACCCCTAGAGGGTTCCTTGCGCCCAGAGACTCTTTTTGTGTTTTTGTTAGTTTTGGACTGCATTTCTCAGGATGCACCTCGGTCAGGTGATTTGAACTGTCATCTGAACCAAGGCGGGTCATTAGTTTCTGTTATAAATAGCTTGCTTAAGTTCTGTTTCTTTGTCTTACATCTGTTTTGTTAAATTGTTGTTTCTCTTGTTGTTTTTTTGCCACAGTTTCATAGTTTATTTCATAGTTTCATGGTTAGAGTTGTTGGTTTATGTTCTGTTTTCATTATTAAAAAGCTTAAAGTCTTCACCTCTGCGCTTATGCCTCGCCTACAACACCAATACAACCCTGACAATAATATGTTTTGAAAGCAATTATGAAGCAGATTTTATTCATGAATTCAACAGATTAAATTTGCACAAGGTTACAAAAAAAAAAGCAGGATTAGTGTATTTGTGTTTAACAAAATGTCAGGTTGTATCACAAACAAAAATATAAAGTGTTGTCTGCACCAAGACAGACATTAGTATTAGAATGTACAATATTATTTACAACCTGATGTGTTAATTCTTTAAACAGGAGACTCTGAAAACAGGCAGAGAGTTACGGAACATTATACCAGAAGTGAAGTACATTAGATTTAGCAATAACACATTAGTCAATACATTCTATAGTTTAAACTATGTACTTAATTACAAGCTACCCTAACAAAAAACATAAACGTACCTTATGCCGATGAAAATAAAATTATAATAATATGAACTAACGCACACATTGATTCAGCTTCCAGCCATGAATTCAAATTAGAAGCGGAGGACTGGAGAGCCAATCAGAAAACTCAGTCCTAATCTGCCCGCCTCTGGTTTCTTATTGGCTGGTTTTGCCCCTACTCTAGTCTCTGGTTGACTGGAATAGGAACGCTGGTGCAGTTCGGGCAAGTGTACAGCAGCTTTATGATAGTGAGCGCATAGAAGAGAGAGAGTTCAAACACACATAAATGATCTTGAACCCGCAAAAGTGAGTTTCAGATAGCATGAAAAAAAAACGAGTTGGAGTGGTTGAGCAAGAGAGATTCAACGTGCAAAAACGGTCACACAGTTCCAGACTGTCCTGTCACCCTGGCACAGCCCGTACTATGACCCAGGTTCAGCAACGTTTTTGGTGGCTAGCCTTGAAGGAGGACGTCTCCAGCTTCGTGGCTGCATGTGACACCTGCCTCAGATATAAGCACGGCAATACAGCTCCAGCAGGCCTTCTCCGACCCTTACCCCTTCCACACCGTCCATGGTCCGACATCGCTCTGGACTTCGTCATAGGGTTACCCTCTTCCAACGGCCACACCTGCATCATGACGGTTGTAGACCGTTTCTCCAAGGCAGCTCACTTCATCCCATGGACAAAGCTCCCATCTGCCAAAGAAACTGCAGAACTCATGATTGACCATGTCTTCAAGCTCCATGGTCTCCCAAAAGACATCGTTTCAGACCGGGGTCCACAGTTCACCTCCCAATTCTGGAAAGCATTTTGCAAGTTAATTGGGGCCACTCAGAGCCTGTCCTCAGGGTTCCATCCTCAGTCTAACGGCCAGACAGAGAGGAAGAGCCAATCCCTCAAAGTCGCTCTGAGGTGCATGACTTCCAGGGACGCTACCTCATGGAGCAAGTTCTAACCCTGGGTAGAGTACGCCCACAACTCCCAGGTTTGTCCCCCTTTCAGTGCTGCCTGGGATATTAACCGCCATTGTTTCCATCTCAGGAGGAGGAGGTCTGTGTCCCATCAGCCCAAGCTTTTATCAGACGCTGCAGAAGGACATGGCTTCAAACAAGGAGGACACTCTTACAGGTCGGCAGGCCGACCGCAATCGTTCTCAGGCTCCCAAGTACAGGGTAAGACAGAGAGTCATACTCGCTGCCAGAGACATTCCCTTAAGGACCATCTGACATAAGCTTCCCCCTCACTACCTTGGCCCCTTCACCATCATAAAGATAGTCAACCCTTGCGCCATTAAGCTCTTGATTCCCTCAACTATGTGGCAGATAAAGTCTCGCCTCATGTCCATTATGTCTGTTATTTTTTTTCTGTCTTCACGTTGCCAAGTAGTTTCGTTTTCTCGTTTTACATCTCTCGACTTCCGCTTTGGATTTGTCGCCTGTTTGATTTCACAGTTACCGATTTAATGCTTCCCATTTTGACTACAGCTCTCGCTTTGTGTTTCTGCTTTGACATTACGCTGATTGATTTTCCGGCCTTTGACTCACACTTTCATTTTCCGACCTCGCTTCAGTGAAAGTTTCTGCTATTCATCTGCACTTGGATTCACCTCGTTTCACCTCACCTCGTGACACACACTTGTATCATGACCGTCGTGGATTGGTTACCCAAACAGCCCACTTCATTCCCCTGCCAAAACTCCTGTCCGCCATGGAGACCACGGAACTCATGATTCTCCACGGTTTTAAGCTCATGGCCTACCCAAGGTTTCTGATCGTGGTCCACCTCACAGTTCTGGAAGGCATTCTGTAAGCTCATCAGTGTCACCCCTAGTCTGTCATATGGATTTCACCCACAATCCTGGTTCCTGCCCTGGATGGAGTGTGCACATAACTTCCAAACCTCCAAACATACACCTGTGGCTTGTCCCCCTTGGGCTACCAACCACCTGAAAAAGAGGTTAAAGTCCCATCAGCACAACATTTATCCAACATTGTAGGAGGACCTGGCTACAAGCTAGAAAGACGCTACTACAGTCCAGCAAGGCCTACGAGAAACAAGCGGATCTTAGGTGTTCTCAGGCTCCGAAGTACAGTGTGGGTCAGAGAGTCAGGCTCACCACCAGAGATATCCTACTAAGAACCATTTCCCGCAAACTCTTTCCCTGATACATTGCCCTGTTCACGAGATTGTCAACCTGTGATCCATGAAACTCCTGCTGCCCTTAAATATGTGGCGGGTAAACCCCACATTCAATGTCCCAGCTACGTCGTCCCACCTCATGCTCATAAGGTCACGTTTACTGTCATGTTCACGATCACTCCCCACCCCGTCTGCCCTTTTTCCCCACTTTGTCATGTGTTAATGTTTTCCCTAGTCTGTCATGTGTTTTTCCCACACCCCAGTTTCTGTCCCATCTGCACATTGGTCTCACATCTCTTGCTGATTACTCTAGCATTTAAGCATGTGCTGGGGCTAGAAGGCACGCAATAATCCAGCAATGAAGCCGCATTCATTGCTGGATTATTGCGTGCCTTCTAGCCCAATTCTCTTGAGTTTTTTTATGCACTAAATATACATTCACCTTATACAATGTGTGACTGTGAACATACCTAACTTTCATCTCTCCTCTTCTGCTCTCCTCTTCTCTCTCTTCTCTTCTTTCTCTCTCTCTCTCTCTCTTTGACTCTCCCCCTCTCTGATGTGTCTGTCGGCCTACACATCTAGCTCCTGAGCTGCCAGTAAATCAGATCGCCTCTGACCTCTGGACCTGTTTGATCTGTCCTAATGCCACGTTTCTGGTTGGAGATCTCGGCGCATGGATGCCCCGAGTGGTCTGCCTGGGATGCGTATAGTGACTGGGGATGGTTACACTTTTCCACAAATATGGTCCTAGCCTCGGCTGATGCTGACAGCTGTTCTCTGAGGACTTGTGACTGCAGTCGCTCAATAGTTCAGGACTGGAATTTCCTACAGTCTACCTGAGCCTCAGATAATTAACTGGACTCCATATTAACTTGAACACATCTGTTATTCTGAACTTCCAGCCTCCTAACACACAGTATGAGCAGATCAATCCCTGTTATCCGTTATCACCTGTTGGGGAACATTACTTTTTAAAGTAACCAAATACATTACAAAATTACTGTGCGGGTTATCGGGGGTGAGGCTTGTAGACACAGAGCTTTCACACACACACACACACACACACACACACACACACACACACACACACACACACACACACACACACACACTAATGGATTGGGAATGACTGCTGTCTGACTCACGGATTACATAAATTGACATAAATTGGCTGAGTAATGGATTACATTTTTGAAAAAGTAACTAAGTAACTGATTACTTGAATGGCGGATCTAACATGTTAGATTACTTGTTACATCAAAAAAGTAATCCGAGTATTCTAACTCATCACCCAAATGAGGATGGGTTCCCTGTTGAGTCTGGTTCCTCTTAAGGTTTCTTCCTATTACCACCTGTGGGAGTTTTTCCTTGCCACTGTGCTTTTGCCCTTGGCTTGCTCATCAGGGACAACCTGGGTTCATGACTTCAGGTGTCAGCAGGTGTCAGGAGGTATCATCACTCTTTAAAACAAATGTATGGTTGATTTTACTTGGTAAACTGTTACAGGATTAATTACAGAGTGTCCCAAAAGTCCACTTTCTTTTTATTAATTCAATGGTGCTCATTTGGACAACAAAACACTTCTTGGAGTCTTTTTGATAAGCATTTGTTTTATCTGTCGTCTTTTGTTAATAGAATCCACAAACTCCACACATAACACTAAGGAGGCCTTCCCAGTCCAACAAACAGCAGCTGCGATAGGTGAGTAAATTGAGTTGATATTTTAATAATATTTGGTGATTCCACATATAATCAATCAGAAGTTCTAGGTCGCCGCCTCAGAAAAAGTTTTTTTTTTTTTTAAATCACAAATTTCACTTAGGGAAAAATCACAAATATTGGTCTGAATCTTTAAAAGCCAATGCCCACTCCCAGCTTTGAGTCAGTATATTTACATTATATCTCTAAATCTTTATTAATTAATTAATCAATTAACAGGGTCACTATCAAAAATGGCAAACTCAAACCATTATTTAGCAATAGTTCATTACATAATAATGACAAACAGATAGTTTTTCAGTAAACAGATAGTTTCAAAGCAATTTCCCTCTGGGATTAATAAAGTTCTTTGAATCTTGAGTTGACTCTTGAAAACATGTAAGGAATATATAAAGAATTATTCTATTTTAGTTATTGAAAATGTGTTTTTTCTACACAACTCTTAATGAATATTTGTCTCGCTCTTTGCTTTTCATTTGTTTCAGCACATGTCAAGAATATTTTTAAAGTGAAGGAAGAGGAGGTGAATGTACTTATTTGAAAAAAAAAAAAAGAAAATGTGGAGGAGGAGTTAAACCCCTCCAGGTTTCCAGTTACAGACCTCAGCCTTGTAATAAACTTGCATACCTTTTTTTCTTTGTTAATTTTTATTTATTTATTTATTTATTATATTTATTTATTTGAGAACTGAATACTGTAACAAACTTAAAACGAAGACTCAAGTTCTAATTTATTTGTCATATGCATGTCAACACACAGCCAACAATACAATGAAATGCTTAGGATGCGAAGAGCCAGACAACTTGTATATGTATATGTGAGTGAGTGTGTGTGTTTATGTGTATGTATGTATATGCATAACATGTGTGTGCTTGTGTGTATTATTGCACATCATTGTCACGAGGCGGAGCAGAACTAGGTGAATCCAAGTGCAGATGAAGGATCACAGTGTTAGACGAGTGCATGGTTGGAATGCGGAAGCAAAGGTCAAATACCGCGGAATCAGTCAGTGTAGCTTGTGAGCCAAATCGTAAAACGATAATCATAGTCAAAAGAGGAAGCGTTAGATCGGTAACCGGGAAATTAAACAGCAGAGTGACAATCAAAAACGCAAACCAAAAGCCGTAGTCAAAACGCGGAAGCGAGAGATCAAAGCCAGGAGATCAAAGAAGCGAGGCGAAGAAATCTGAAACGTGAGCCAAAAAACGAGAAACGGGAAAACAAAGCGCACTTGGCAACATGAAAGCGATGAAGCAAAAACCCGAGAGAATCGAGGCAAAAACACACAAGATAATCCAACAATTTAAGCAACCCTCAGCGAAATGCTCAACGAAATGCTGGAGTAATCAATGTGGAATTAGAGACAAATAAACACATGGGGTGGAAACAAGAGAGGACAGATGAGGACAGAGGAACCTCCCTCGAGGGACTGATTCTTCCTCTCATTCTGGCCATTGGACTGGGAGTGGAACCCAGATGACAGACCCCAATGAGTTGGCAAAACACCTTCCAAAACTGCGAAGTGAACTGTGGTCCTCGGTCGGAAACGATGTCTTTGGGGAGGCCATGGAGCTTGAAAATGTGGGTTATCATGAGTTTGGTGGTTTCCTTGGTGGATGGGAGTTTTGGCAGGGAAATGAAGTGAACAGCTTTGGAGAACTGATCCACCACAGTCATGATGTGTGTGGCCATTAGACATGGATAACCCTGTGACGAAGTCCGGGGCTATGTCGGACCATGTGTGGTAAGGGATATGCAGGGGCCTGAGGAGGCTGACTGATCGAGCTTGTGCAGATCGAGCTTGGTGTATATAAGCCATATCATAAAACAAGAGACGTAGTCAAAAGAGGAAGCGTTAGATCAGTAACCGGGAAATTAAAGAGCGGAATGACAATCAAAAACACAAGAAACATGGAGAGAGTGACAGCGTGGGAAAAACCTGGACAGACAGGGCGCAAACAATGACAATAATGATACATTAAAAATACACATGATTAAGATTGTACTGCACAATGTCGATAAATATGACTTTAGTGTTAGGAGCTTTCTTAGAGCTATACTTTAAAACAGTTTTTGGTGACCAGAAATGTGGTGTGTTGTGTAATTTTTACATCACTCAGCTGTCCACTCGAGTTAAGAATTCTAATAGCCTGGTGATGGAAACTGTCCTTCAGTCTCTTAGTGCGTGCGGACAGGCTCCTGTACCGTCTACCAGATGGCAACAGAGAGAAAAGTCTGCGTGCGTGGTGGTTGTGGTCCTGGATGATGCAACGTGCTTTCTGCAGGCATCCTAGATGGACGGAGCGTGCTACCAGTGATGTACTATGCCTCTTCCACCACTTTATGCAGTGCTTTCCGGCTTTTGTTGGAACAGTTCCCATAACACACTGTGATACATCCCATCAGCAGGCTCTCCATGGTGCACCTGTAGAAGTTTGTGAGGGCGCTAGTCTTCATGCCGAACCTCCTCAACCTCCGCAGGAAATAGAGTCTCTAACGAGCTTTCTTTACCACAGTGTCAGTGTGTGTTGTCCAGGAGAAGTAATTTGTGATGTTGGCGCCAAGGAATTTGAAGTTGTTTAATCTCTCCTCTTCTGCGCCATCGATGTAGATAGGGGAGTGTCCGACCTCCTGTCTCCTATAGTCCACTATCATTTCCTTTGTGCCCAGACCTCTTCTTTGTAGGCAGTCTCATCCTGATCTGTGATGAGACCTAGAATGGTCGTGTCATCTGCAAACTTGTAGATGGTGTTTGACCTACACTGTGGGTGTGTCCAGTCATACAGTGATTGACATCAGTGACTCCTGATATCAGCAGCACACTGAACAATAATACTGCTAAGTGTAAAAATGCTTTCATGCTTTCAGTTTTTCAGCTTTCTGTTATGTTTTTATTTGTCTAAACAGTATAAAAACATAAATTTATGATAAAATGCTAAATGTTTAGTCTATTTCTTTTATAAAGGAAATATAATAATGATGAACTAGCACATACACTTTATCAAGGGTGACATTTCCATGCACTAGGCGGAAAGGAAATGCTGCAGGAAATGTGTGGGTAATGGAGTTTCAGATAACCACTCTACCTCATGATGTTAACCACAAGTTAACACTCTCCCTTTAAAGAAAAGGATGGTCATCATGTTCAGATAATCATCAAATTGAAATTTAAAAGTGTCCGTTTCTTGCATAAAATCTGGTATTTAAAGGTACTGCAGTCATGGCTCGATTTTGAGAGGGAATGACATCCTCTCTGTTGAAAAAACATAACAAAACCCATCCCCTCTGTAAAACCACCATCATCCTTACCATCCCCATTATTTTAATAATGCTGTGTATTATGTATGAAAATTAAATATTACAACACTCTACGTATGATCATCTACAACCTATAAATAACGTCGATTAGCCAATCAGAATTCAATATTGTAACGCGCTGCTCACAAGCTCACACTGGTTTGCCTAATTTTTCATGCTATTCACATTTTCACAATGCCCAAGATAACAGTTCAAGCACAACTTTTGACTTATTTTAAAAAGAAGAGAACTGACGGTATGATATGTACGCACAAGTCTTCTCAGCGGAGACGCAATGAAAACCAAGGATTCAGTTTAATACAGGAGTTTTCAAAATGATTGACAGCTTTAATGATTATAAAAGATGCATTCTTTTCTTTAGAGAGAGAGAGAGAGAGAGAGAGAGAGAGAGAGAGAGAGAGAGACTGGTGCGTACAATTCAATTATTTAATTACTAATGTTTATGTAGATAATTATTCTACTCTTATAATTCTCCCCAGATGAAAGCAATGGAAAGGATAAAATTAAATTTTTTACAGCTGCATGTTTAAATGCACGTTTTGTTTTGATGGCTCCATGTTGATTTAATTAAGCTTATAATATTGTTTCTGTTCTTAAAAATGTGACATATTTTGCAATAGTTTTGTATGCTTAGTTAATGTGCATGGTGATGGCAGTATCATGTTGTTGCTTTTCATCTGTAGGGACAGGGAAGCTCATCAGAGTTGATGAGAAGGTGTATGGAGCCAAATGCAGAGCAATCTTAGAAGAAAACCTGTTAGAATCTGCAAAAGATTTGCGACTAGTGTGGAGGTTTGCATTCCAGCAGAACAATGACCCTAAACATACAGCCACAGGTACAATGGAATGGTTTAGATCAAAGCAAATTCATGTGTTAGAATGGGGTAGTCCAGATCTAAATCCAAGTGAGAATCTGTGGTACGACTTGAAAATTGCAGTTCACAGATACTGTCCATCTTCCATCTTTTGCAAAGAAGAATGGGCAAAAATTTCACTCTCTAGATGTTAGGAACCTCCACTAGAGGTCACTGTTCATGTCTGTCTGTAGTTTTTGTTGGTCGACTCAGTTTCGCAGAAGGCACCTCAGTCAGGTGATGAGTGCTCACCTGAACTGAGGTGGCTCATTAAAGTTTCTATAAATAGCAGGGTCGAGCATTGTTGTTGAATGTTTGTTGGTTTATGTTTGTATATCCTATACCGTCATGTGGGCATTCCTTTTTGTTTCTTTACGTTTGTTTTGTAACCTTTGTTTTCAGAGGGCTCTAGTTTTGTTTTCTGTATGTTCTTTGTTCTGATGGATTCATGGAGCTGCCTTGTTCAGTGTTTAGTTAGCCTGTGTCTCCTCCTGGGTAAGTACTGTTCTGCGTATCCCCAGTGTCTGCCTTCTTGTCTAGTTTGTTGTTTGTTGCTTAACTATTAAACTTCGCTCTGATTTTTTAATTGATTTTGTCACAATGGAGCTGAATCAAGCATTCATGTGATGTAAATTCATGATTTCTTTCCAACCACATTGGAAAATGTGCCTAGTACATTTTTTCCACACTTGTGATGGTCCTGCACTATCCTTCCAGGTTTTAATAAAGTGGTGGATGGCTTTAAACACAATTTCAATAATTCTTTCCACAATTCTTGTTGCAGTCCAATAATTTGACCCTTCTGAAAACAAATTTTGGCAAAGCAGCATTAAAACACAATGTAAAATGTTCATAATCCTGGCATTCTGTAATTTTATAACTTTTAAATGCAAGGCCTTTGTTGCACCTGGGCATAAATGTCAGAATGCATTATTCAATTACCTTTTGGAATATGGAAATTAAAATGTGTATGAATCAAAATTATTAAATTGTCCTTGATGAGCAAGCCAAAGCTAACAGTGGCAAGTACAAACTCCCTAAGATGGCAAAAGGAAAAACCTTGAGAGAAGCCAAACTGAACATGGAACCCATCCTCATTTTAGTGAGGAAGGCATTACAATAATCCAACCTAGAGGTGATAAAAACATGAACTGCTTTTTCTGCATCGTGTAGTGACAATATATTTCTTATCTTGAAAACTTTTCTGAGATGAAATTATGCTATCCTGGTAATGCTATCTACAGTACATGAGATTCAAATTAAAGATTGGCATTAATAATCACACCAAGGTCTTTTATTGTTGTACATGAAACAGAAAGGCCATCCTTTTAGTTACTGTGTGATCAGAAAACTTACTTCTAGCTGTCTGTGGTTCTAGCACCAGGACTTCTGTCTTGGCAGGATTAATCAAAAGGAACTTAATTAGCATCCAGTGTCTTATGTCCTACACATTTTACTCAACTTTCTTGGATTTTGCTGCGCCATGCAAAGCGGTTACAGCATACCTGTACGAGCGATTAGGCCAGCCACTCATACTTCCAGTTTTGTGCACTTCCGGTAGCTAGCAAAATGCATTTGTTTGAGTGGAAAGCTAAGCAAAGCGAGTTTACATATTTTTTGTGCTTATTTGTTTTTTTTTATTTCACTTTGTACTTAAGATTTAGTGAAGACTTAGCACCATGGGTCCCAAGGATGTTTATAACGCTCTTATTTCTTAATTAACCGAGATTACACAGATGTAGGACTGTTATCTAGTTTGCTAGTATTAACAAAACTCCAGGACACGAAAGAAACACAAACACCCAATATACCAAACTTAAATGTATATTATACAAAACAAACCCTGCAGTGCACAAAATATTACTATTTACAACATTGCTGGCCCTCTTGCCGAATGAAGGAGTGCACCTAACAAGGGGGCAGGACCAACAGAACTCACCTGGGCTGGAGGCTAATCAACAATCATGCCACTCCCTGTCATCAAATTTGCAAACTTATATTTCTCTTTTCTGCCCCTAGACAAAAAGAAAGCACACTTGCTTAGCGTCACTGTTCTCACCTGTTCTGCACTGCCCTGTGCTCTATAAAGCCGGTGCTTTTGTAGCTTAGGGTATTCCTTCCATCGCTGTAGACGTTCAGCGCGTAAGGTGTCAATTGCTGATTGTGCCATCAGCTTTCCTGACAGCTTTTGCCTGACTTGCCTGTTGAGGACTTGGTATTGCTCAACATTGAGGTGCTTGGCCCATTTCCATTGGTCTACCAGATCCAAGCATTCATCGAAGATCCATGAGATCTCGTCGCATGGATGCCCCATGTGGTCTGCCTGGATTTGTATGGTGGCTGGGGATGGTTTCCATTAAGACTGTCCTATCATCGATTGATGCTCTGGGGACCTGTGACTTCAGTTGTTCGATAGCTCAGGACTGGAATCTCCTACAGTCTACCTGAGCCTCCAGGAACAAACTGGACTCCTTTTAATTTTAACACATCTCCTGTTACACTGAACTTCCAGTACACATTATTAAGTTGATCAATCCCTGCTATCCGTTATCACCCAGATGAGGATGGGTTCCCTGTTGAGTCTGGTTCCTCTCAAGGTTTCTTCCTATTACCATCCCAGGGAGTTTTTCCTTGCCACCGTCGCCCTCGGCTTGCTCATCAGGGACAATCTTATCTTTTTGATTCATACACATTGCATACAGACTTACTTCTTTTTATTGTGTAAAGCTGCTTTGCGACAATGTCAATTGTTAAAAGTGCTATATAAATAAAATTGACTTGACTTGACTTGACATGTCTGGTGATGGATAAATGGGCACAGGGGCTTGGTGAATTTGAGAATGTTTTAGGAAAACATCATCGACATCTGCAAACCTGTTTGTCAATTTGGAAGTCTTCTTTGATGGCCAAATTCCTCAGGTATGCCCAGTTCCTCTTGGGAGATGGAGGGCCCGTTGGGTTCGACCCTCTGTAGCCACCACTGTACCTTTACACAGACGAGGTAGTGGTCAGATCCCCTCATTGCTCTTACATCTTTGGGCGATGAGCAGAATCAGGAATATTGTTCGATATTTTCTGGGTAGTCAAATATTTTTATGTCAGTAAAAACAAATAGCATAAAAATACTTTACTAAAATGTGAAAAATGTTAAATGTAATATTTTGTTTTAAAAAACATAATATTAGAATTTACATTATATTTAGTTAATTTAACAATATAATATTACGGTTTCTTTCTTTAAGAAAAAACCTGAAATTCACAGTTCAGTCCATCTGCTTCAGAAAGTTCAGCCCATCTGCTTTTCAAAACAAACTTAACACAGATTAAAGAACAGACTCAGCACAGTGGCAAAGAAACCCCACCACCAACTAGCGGTGTAATTGCAGCACAACACCAACACAGAATGATAAAATCTCACAAGGCCATGGGCCATTTGTAGAGCCTCTGCCATAGGCCCCATGTTGACTTGACACAGAAGAATAAATTGGGCTAGACAGATAGATGTGGTACTGGCCTGTCCAGCACCATGCTGTACATCAGCTGTCACTGTCTGCCCATCTGCATATGGTGCTGTCTTTGGGGCTGAAGTATTTGAACAAGACTAGCATTGTGTTTATTATCTTGACCCCTTTTTTTTTCTTCAAAACAAACTTGTGTGGCTTTATTGTATGTTTTTGTTTGACGTAGTCTAACTGACACATTCTGTTAGGGATAGCATGGGACATGGTATATATATATATATGCTCTTTTACAGTTTTAGTTTACAGTGCATTTTAAAATGACTTTATCAGTAGGGCTGCATGAGAATGCTCCGCATCCTCAAGGACTCAATTAGTTAAGGCTGTGGGTTACTGGGTTAATGATCAGAAGGTTGGGGTAATTTATTTTGTATTATTATTATTATAAACAAAATTATTATATTATATGTGGTAGGGGAGTGGAAGATTAAGTGCTAAGGCATGTGTCATTTGAATAAATAAATATTAGACACAAAGACTAGGAAAAATGCCACCCAGAGGGAACATGTGAAAATTAAAACCTGATCCTTACAGCATTTTGTATGATTATATGTACCAAGTTAGGGCTATCCCAAATATCTAAGTGATGCTAGTGAATAATGTTCATATTGTTGTATCAAGTACAATTGTCCAAAGTTACCAAGAAGAAACAATTCTAAGAAAACCTAGCTTACCAAAACAGAGAACAATGCTAACTGTAATTGTTAAAGTGTACACTATATAATGAAGTAAAAAAAAAAAAAAAAACTCTTCTTTAGTAGTTTGGACGAAAAAGAGACCTATGTTAATTTCAGGTTCTAAGTCAGATATTTATGCTTAACAAAAGCTAGTCCACTTAGCCCTGAAAAAGCACGTGTGAAATTGTCTTCAGGATGTGGTAAGATTTGCAGTTACTCAGAAGCCTGTCATGGACATACATAACAGCCACATCATTTTATGTGTATGTTGTGTTGGTCTGGCTTTCCATTTTACCTTTTAAAATTTAATGATCCAGATTGATTTTTGTGAAAATGTGCTAGAAACCTTACTTATAAGCACTTCTTACAAAAAGTATTGTAGCACCCAAAGTATATTTAATAGATCATTAACAATCACTTAGTTACTTAGTTTACATGCTTAACCAAATTGTAAACTAATGAGCAAAATAATTAACACATTTTGATGAGTAGGAAAATGTAGGAGGTATCTGTCTGTGAGGTAAACATTAAAGAATCTGGGACTGTAAAAAAGACAAATGACAAAACACATTTCTCAGTTCTTAGGACTCTCAACTCAATGATTATCAAGTACCAGCTTGTCAATTTGTGCAGTTTTATAAGGAAACTAGCTGCTTAGTTTTACTGCATATTCTACAGAAACAGCCGCAGTCCTACTGAGGACCTTACTGACCTACTGAGTCACACCTGCTTCTTTTATCATGCATGAAGAAAATCCGAAGCTTTCTTATTTATTTATTCATTTATTTTCAATTATTTATTTTTGTCTGAAAAGTGGTCATCTTTTACATAAAATGTTTCTTTCTTTTCTGTATAAATTTTAATGTAAGATAAACGATTTTATGCTAGAATAGCGGAGTACTAAAATATCAAATAAACATGTATAAATATAAAGCTTGTACCAAAAAAATAAAAACTTCAACAAATTTAATTAGTTTTTTTATTGCTATGGGCACACACCAAGGACTGTCATAAATACTCTGCAAAACTTTAAACAAAAAGATACATGTTTGTTTTATATTTTAGTTTAGTAATCCGCTATTCTAACATAAAATCTTTTTTCAGCAGAGCCTCTGTTTCACTGAATAAAATATGACTTTTCATGAATATGTAAGACCTATTGACATCTGGCTCAGGTGACACCAGGTTGTACCATCCACACTACACGGGCTAACTGCTAGTCTTCTGGTCCACCTCCGGTTGCTTTTGTGACAGCATTTTTATGAATAAATCTTTTCATATCTTGTGCGTCGTTCATCTGTCTTTTGATTAAAACTCTGCAAAGTGAAAGTGAGCACACTTTTAACTTTTTTTTTTCACTTAAACATTTTAAATTCACTAAAAGGCTTATTCACAACCAAATTTCAGCCTTTCAAAGACAATGTGCATTGTGCTAAGTTGTTGTTTGTGATCTGAGTATTTTATGAGTGAAATAAAGCTGCTCACTTCGGCACAAACTTTCACTTTGCACATTTCAAAACGCATTGATCGAAACGCTGCCGATATGAGCAGTTTTATTTTAATCATAATCTACTCAGATCACAAAGAGGGGCAACTTTTGCAAAGCAGACAAAATGTAAAATCAGTACCCCAGAAAAATAACATAGAACAAATATATACTCTCTAAATAAATGCTGCATTTTGGAAAGTGAAAGCATGTGCGATGTGAGCAGCTTTATTTCAGTCATAAATACACAGCCACATTCTAGTCATTCATGGTCAAGTAATTATTCAACACTGGGGGGAAAAAAGCATGATGATTATTATTATTTTAAAAACCTGAAGCTCTTCATGTGGATTTATGAGATGAGTCATTTTCTCAGGGAAAGATTCTTACGTGCATATAAAAATATTTGTCACACACAAATTTTAACGTTTTTTTTTTGTTTGTTTGTTTGTTCGTTTCTTCATGCAAGCCCTTCCTGTTCTGTTGGGCACAGACATCAGCAAATCACTCCCCCAAAAACAACTCCGAAATGAGCATTTACTTACATTTTAATAGTCATTTACATAAATCTTGCATGTGAATGGAGTTTCTGCGTTGCTAAAATATAATATAATTTACAAAACCTGCATTAGCAAAGAGCAAAAGAGTGATTGGCATCGTCAAAGCTGCCGTCGACCCCTAAGGGTTTAAACTTTATAATAATATATAAGAAAGCACGTCACTGGAGAATACGTATAGTGGTTTGAGTGTAAGATCTGATCTGTTTGGCAGTGTATCAACCAGCAGGTTTTTCTTACAGTTTACTAACCACACAGTTACTCAACCGAAAATAAGAGCGATATATTTTTTGCACTAGGGCGCAACTGATAAATTGAAAAATAGTGACTTCTGCTGTGCAATCAGTATCATCTGTATGTGATTCATACCTTAACTACACTGATAGAATTATGATTTACTTATTTGCTTATTTTTACTTATTATTTAGTCTGCAGTTCTATTTTGTTGTATGCTGTAAATTATTACTGCTACCTGCCCAAACCCATATTTAGAACCAGTCATGGATGCAGTAACTGATACTCTTATGTCATGTTAAACAAAACTTTGTCTCCTTAATAATTTCTTCTAAGTCGTTTTGAATTTCCTCCATGTTTTATTTAGGCCTAAGGCAAGCTAAAAAGTTAACTACCGTCTAACACAAGGATGAATCCCAAATCTCTCTGTAACCTCTATTCAAGGGCACTACTTGTTGTTTTGAGCAGGTGATTATACACACTAGTGTACACGCTTGTCTATCCACCAATAGTTAAAGAGTAAGGAGGGTAATGGTCAGAGAAACAACCGATAGGTCTGTATTGTTACACTTTTTTAAGAATTTGCAAAAGCCAAATTATGAAGGTAAAAATAAAAAACAAATTTTCAACTAAGTTGTAATTATTCTTTTTTTAGATCTTTTTTTTTATAGTCAATAAACTCAACATGAGTCAAGGATAAAATGTTATAGGCAGTTGTAAATAAAGAAGCAATATATTTGTTTCTACTAACCCAAGCTTCTTCTAATGACAATGGTTTAAGGAACGATATGTAATTCTATTATAAGAACAATCAGCCACAACATCAATGATGTTGAATGATTATCATGCAAGGAATTTATAGCAGGGTATAGACTGCACATACAGTATGTTTCAGTGTTTCTTCTTGTACATTTATTCAGAACAGTGGCCAGTAAACAGAACTCTGGCTGAACCACGTTAGAACAAAAATGTGTACTTAATATACAGACTGAATGCCTCTGCTGTCAGGTCTAAATTTGTCACTTTTCCAACAAGTCAGTTTTGCATGCAAGACTTCTTCCTCTGAACTGTTACTGTGAAGTGAGGCTTCCTTTATTTTTGGCTTCCAAAGAAGGCTTCATCTAGATATCAGTTGAAATGGGGAGACACTGTTATAAAGAAACGATTAATGATTTCTCTCGAGGGGAAAAAAAAACAAACTATCTTTAAAAGATTTGAAATCAAAAGTATACATAAGTAAACATAAGAGAGAAAATAAATATTAAAGTGAGAAAATGTGCTCATAGTGAGAAACTTGCACAGGAAGTTCAAGTCTTGCTGTGATGGTAGTCACTCACTGAGCTCAGTGTCAGTCTCTGACTTGTATAATAATCTAATTATGATGTGGTTCAACCATTACACCATAGCTATCGTAGTCTCATTCCAGTGTCTTTTCTACGGAGCTATGGCATGACAAGTTCAAATAATTACATATCATAAAAAAATAAATTTGATGTATATTTGTTTTAATGATCATATCAAGTGTTTAATTATAGTCTAATCATCTGTCATCTGCATCTGTTTTTTTACTGGTTCATGCTTTACCAAAAATGTCTGACATCACATTTTTTTTGTTTTTTTAAACATTAAATGTTAAATATTCATGCAATGAATTCAGTCATTGTCACACAAAGCAAAATAGATATTTAAAAAATGCATGTAATCTTCACCATAACAAGCATTATAAAAGAATCATTCTGACATCAACTGTTGTCAATCTTATCAGTTTCTGGTGGGAAAAAGGAGGGGAAACTGCAAGTCAGCTTTCTGTGATGTTCTGTTTCCTTAAACTCACTTCCTCTTACTACTCACTTAAGGCTGAGCATGAGAGCAAGGCTGAAGGCTGAGCATGAGAGCAAGATTTTTTTAAAAATGATTAGTTTAATTTAATATCATGGACCTTCATATCAATATGGCATATCTTCACCCCAGGAATTTGCATCTTGAAATTTGCACCATTGTGATTCTTCTAACTTGTGGAGGTAAGGATTCATATTGGTATATTTTGGCTGTTTGCCTCCTTTGTAACACATTGGTGTATTAGTGTTCTGTTGTTGCAACAGAGTGGAACTAGCAAATGTTTCTATTTTTACTGTGTATAAATTAAATTCAGTTGGACTTGATAGCCATAGAAAGATAATTGAATGCTATCATGCTGGTCTAAGATTTAGTGGTAAATAATTTTAAATATTCACAAAATGTATGAATATGAAAAACTTTAAGTAATGAACTACTTTAAATACACTAAATTACATATAAACAATATCATATAATAGAAATGATTCTCAGTATAAATATGACAATAATAGTGTAACTAATAAAACATATGAATAAAAAAGACCTTTGTTTGTTTTATTATGGCAGATATTACCAGGTCATATGAGAGAAATATTCTGCACCAGATGAACAGAACTGCTGTTAAGGGGGAAACTGTTATTTTACACTGCAATGGATCTCTGACTGGTGCACATAAAGATATTGGTTGGCGTAAAGATGGAACATTTATTTTTATCTACAGCCCAGTTATAAACCAAACTCAGACAAACTACACATCAAGCAGGATGCAGGTTGATCCCCAAAATCCAAGAAAACTACAGATATCTAATGTACAACTTACAGATGCAGGATTATACTCATGTTTTCCATTAGACATGCAGTGGAGACTGACCATAGAAGGTATTCAGGGAAAAACCTGTGAAATGGCTGGATTGGCTGTGGCTTGGTTCTGAGGTTTTGGATGTTGAGGTTTTCTGCTGATAACATAACTTGTCTCCTTAACTTTATTAAACCAACGTTATATTTGTCCACAATAATATGAGAATTTGTTTTAATTTACTTTTTAATCTTGCCTTTACTCTCGGTGTAAAAAGATTGTGTTTTCTACAGTAAGTAGACAGTGAGTCCGAGAGCAGTGAGTCTGCCTAAAGATATTTAAAACTTGGCTGTGGGTTTTTTTTATTTTTATTATTTTTTTTAATAAAGTTCAATTGAATGCTTTATCAGGTTTCTGGACTGCTACATATTGTAGATAATTGACAAAAGCATGATTGGTTCAGTTTATCTATTCTTTTATCTAATTTTAATTCAATTATAAAATACTTCTGTACTCTCTCTGTCTCTCACACACACATACATGCACAACACACACACAGAATACACATAATCTAGTGAAATGCACACACATACATACACAGACATGCACAGAATAAGCAGTGTGTGCATGTATGTGTTTGTCAGCATTTCACTAAATTATAGATAGATGTATAGGTTTGCTGTGGTGACAATACAATACAAGCGCTGCTTTTGACCACAGCAATGATATTAGAGTTTTGGTCCTGCATAGGACAAGCAGATTACCAACGGCTTATGACCTCTATCTTCATGCTTTAATGCATTACACCACTGTACATGATTGACAGTATAAAAGAGACTAATTGATTTCATAATTATATAAATGATCTCTTGGGAGATTAAATATTTTTATCTGATTTTTCCCCCTTTTTTTATAATACAGAGGGTGAAAAGGCAACATTAATATTATGGTGCATAGTTCCTTCAGTCACAGGAGCTGTCACGATTTTTGTCATTATCGTCTGTGTTGTGGCTATTCACAGGTGAGTGACCGTGACATACAATTGAATTATATTATATTTACATTTTTTTTCAGTTGCTAACATGCATCAGTCAACACAAAAACAACCTTTTTCACAATTCTTCTTGAAGACTCCAGTAATACATTTAATCCCACCTCCAATACTTATTCAAGCGATCAAAACACTTAATACAGTACATGTCTTAAAAGGAGCTTGTCTGACACTTTCTACTCCATTACTTTATCCAACTTCAGTCATTCCTTTTTACTCTTAAGTGGGACAAATCATTGCCTGATTTGGCACCTTTTTAACTGTATCTATGACCAGGGATATTCCTGACCCTAACTCGCCACACAGGGCCTAATCTCAATATTTCTTATGGAAGTTGTGAAATACAAGAAAGAGTCCCTTATTTTCGTTTTCCTAATTGCTACCTTATTGTAAGAGTTCCTCTCAAGAATTCTCCCATTAATCTGAGTTAAAAGGTTTTGTTAAGCCCATTTTGTGCTAGTGGTCCTATTCTTTAATGAGACATCTAAAGTTTGCTAGCAACAGTAAAATCATTTATGGTATATGTGTTTAAAATAAATACACCATTCGCATGATTAGGTCATGTGCATGACCATAGCTAAGAAATTGAAATTACATAGAATTACTGCTAGAATTGCAACTAATTACTACTAACTACTATAGAATTACTACACCGCAAGCCAATATGAAAAAAGCAGTGTGGGCTTAAACCAGTAATCACTTGACGTTTTATCTATTTCCATTTGCTTGCTATCTTTTCCACTATAATGTGCTCCAAGATTATCTGTTGAATATTCTCCTATTGTGAAAGGGTAAACATTTAATGTTTACACTTTGACTTTGGTAAATAAAAGTGTTTTGTAACTAACGTTGCAAGCGCCTGTTGATCCTAAAACAGCTAGAAGCTGGAGTGGAGTACTACTTTAATAAACTGAGACTGGTATTTCCACAAATTCAGCTTCCACTGGCTGTGATCATAACCTCTACTAAATTGGCAAACAATCCAGTATCTCTGTAAATTTATTACACTCCAAACTTGTAACATTGAGATTCATTTATCAAAAGATGGGGAACTGATATCTTGAATATTTTGTTAGAATGTTTTGGATTTTATTTCTAGTCAAAGTCATGCACAAAGATATTAAATTTAAAATATAGTATTAAAATGAATGTTTACATGTTCTCAAATGTTACTTCACAGCCACTCAGATCTCCCTGTTAATATTTAAGAAAATGTTAATGGGAAACAGTCAACTATATTGATTTATAATACAATGAAATTAAATACAATAAATCACAATAATTCACTTTTCATACATCTGAAGGTGAGTTCTATCATACAGTACGTTTGTAAGTAGAAATGTAAATGGAGGACTTTTACTGGAGTAATATTTTACTTAGTATCTCTGTTTTTACTCAAGTGCAGGATTTGTTTACATCAACCACTGATCATAACACACTGACCTAAAGCAGGAATAAAAAAAAAAGTGCATTACATAAACAATGAGCTTTAATATCTTTATTTTTACTGGATATTTGCACATAGTTACTTGTTAAAATAAGGTTTTTAAAAAAAAATACTGTAACCTGTAACTCCAGCGCTGCAATGTGGTAATAATTACCAAAAACAAAACAAACAAATAAATATACAAAAAGTATGGTGTAATCACGATACCGTATGGTATCATAAGGGATGTAATCCTCCCTCTAGCCTGCATTTGACTAAGTTATTATCAAAAGGAGAAGTGTTATCACACAGTCTGAATTCACGTCATCCAGTAAAGACATATGGTCATGTGAATGATGGTCATAAACCCTAAAACACCACATAGGGGAAAACTTTTTAGTTTAGGAAGAAAGAGTATTGAGGTAAGACTAGGACTGACATCTTAGGATGTTCAGCAAATAATTCTATGAATGCAGCAAAGTGGTAGTTATCCCACACAACAGCAAAGGTCGGGCACAAGTCAATTATGCAGGTCATTCAGAAAAGAAATTAGTGCCGCAGTGGTAAAGTGCTCGCTCTATCACCCAAAGATTGCTAATTCGATTCCCAGGTGATGCTGTAACCTCTCGAAGCCGGAAGTCTAGAGAGAGCTCCCCTCTCTCAGAGGGGAGGGATGAGAGGTACTTAGTGCTCCAACATTAATCACGGCTCTATAGCCAATCAGGGGCGTCTGTGAGCTCATGCAAGCGGAAGGAGCGGATAGCGCTGTCCTCCGAGTGTGTTACGCCGCCGCCAACGGTCCGTCAGCGAGCAGTTCGAAAAGATGCGGTCAGCTGGCGTCACGTGGTTCGGAGGAAACACACGATGGTCTCCGGCCCTCCTGGCTGAGTGGTAGTAGTAGCCTTAATGTGGAGCCCCCTAGTGGTGGGGAGGGATTGGACATTAGAAATTACTATTAGGAGAAAATGCTTTTCTTTATTAAAGGAGCCAATTAGTTATTTGTGTAACCTAAAAAAAAGTGGACAGCGCTGCATATATTCTCCATTCAGATTTGTTCCAGGATGAACATTTTAAAATAAAAGCTACTATGGTTGATCTAGTACAATTTCCTGAACGATTTTTGTGGAATGAGTGCATTCCGATTTGAACCATGTCAGAAGTGGGGTTTAAGAAATAGTTTGGCAATATTGTCAATTTTTTATCCCTACTACTCTGCTCCCATAAGCCGTTCACATCGATATTTGATAATAGATATTGACATACATTGCCATGGGACAAACGTTTGCTTTGATTGCAGCATGCATTCCATAATTTCAATAAGCTTATGGAATGTCACAATATTTATTTCCATGTTGATGTTGGAGTATCTGCAAATATACGTGTATAATAAACAAATAGTTTTATAGGCAAGAAGAGCTAAACTAATTTTGTTTAACGTATACATATGTTAATTGTACTAGAGGATTTACCAACACAATGCACATCATGAAATCTAACATTTATTTTTTTTCACACAGGAAATGCAAAAAGAAAGAAATATCTGATCATATAGTGGATGAACGTGTGAGTTCTACAAATACATATTATACACACACCTTTATTATTATATTTATTATTAGTAGTAGTAGTAGTAGTAATATATAGACTCCTCATGTAGATCCCTCAAGTTGTGAGCTGTGCTACAACAATAATTAAAAAATTATAGTTTAGTGGAAAAGAATATATTTTGTCAAAGTCAGCAGCTGAAAAAACACAACTTTAACAGAAATGAAAACTTTACCCAAGACAGTTACTGCCACACACTGTAACCTCTTTAAAACATTTGTTTATCCAAAGGAACCACATGGAAGAAGAATGATCGGCAATCAAAGCAGCCAGTATTTTGAGAAATTTAACTCAGTTTATGGACAAATTCAGACCTGAGGATTTCTCAAGCATTGTACAGGTATAGTCTATTGGTTATTACATTGGTAAGACAGTAGATAGTAATAGGGAATTTTCACTTCTGTAAGGTGCAGAACTAGGTTATGACACCACGTCAGTCCCTGCATATCACATGAACTGGTCTCCTAATCACTCTCAACTGTATTTCAGTATGCTTAGTTAGCACCTCAGTTCAAGTTCTAATTTCTCTGTAACTCAATGTCAAGCCTGTGTTCATGCTGCTGTTGTTTACGGCAATGTGTGCTACAGTCTCACTTTGTCTCACTTATAGTCAATACATTTCTTGCCTCATATCCATAGTTTATGTTTCTTGTTTTGACCATTTGGATTTTTTTGTACTTTATACCTTTATACAATAAAGTATCTGTACATGTGTGTCTGTCTTTGTTACAATTTCCAAACAGAAAGCTTGACCAACCCATGGATGGTGCTGATTTGGCCTCTAGGAAAGGAAATGCATGGAAGTAGGGAATGAATGGATCAATACCAGGCTGAAATGCTTAAGGCCCTGTGCCCCTGCGTCAATTTTTGAACTTTGTGTTATCAGTTTTTTTGTTTTTTTAACAGGGTTTGCTTTAAATAGTATGGCACCTGATAGTTATACTGAGGAAGTCCTTCCGCCATGCTGTTTAGAGAAGGACATCACATGTTCTGCATGCTCCATAAAGGGTGTGCAAGGATGAATATTTGGCTCTCATTTATAAAAATCAGACTTGAAGAAGGTGCACACACATTCAAACACACCCTTGGGTTTGTTGAGTTTGTAAGTGCACTAAAAAGCTTGTGTCTGGAGCTCTGCTGGAATTTCCAACTGTTTCCTGACAAAACAAGCAGCATTAATGCTACTGTATGTAGTATGTTAAAACAAGTCAAATTTTTATGAGCCACACAAGGAAATCCTACCACCCAAATTATTGGTATTATTCCCTAGTCTGATTGATTGGCCCACAATCATTGCATTATATATCAATGCGTTATAATGATGTGAAATGCCTTAAATGTTACATGCAGTCCCGACTTGTTCCAGGTTGAACATGATAAATAAAAGTTACTATGGTTTATCATGAGTACATTCATATTTGAGCCAATGTCACACATGTCACAATCTCTGAAAGGAGTTTTAGGAAAAAGAAAATGTAAGTCGCTCTGGATAAGAGCGTCTGCCAAATGTCAAAATGTAAGTGTAAATGTAAATAGTTTGACAATATTGTCCCTGTTTGCGTTAAGTTCTAGAACATCCTACTACTCTGCTCCCATAAGCCATTTACATTGATTATAGTTTAATAATATTAACATAAATTGCCATGGGACCACATTTTGCTTTTATTGCAGCATGCATTTCATAATTTCAATAACCTTATGGAATGTCAAAATATTTATTTCCATCAGGCGAATATTTATTTCCATCCCAAGGATTCTCAGTGGAGTTATATTCTGGACTCTGATGGCCAATAAATGTGTGATAATAATGCCTCATGCTCCCTGTCTCATGCTCATGTGGTATTGTCATCTTAGAATATGCCTTGCCATCAGGGAAGAAAAAATCAATTGATGAAAAATTATAATTCATTATATTCAGGTTTTCAGCTGAAATCATTTTTGAGCACATGATAATTCTGAGCCTAGACCTGGCCAACAGAAGCAACCGTAGATCATAGCCCCACAGGCTAGTATGGTGAGCATGATGGGTGTAGCACTTCCCTGATGCACCCATCACTCTGGAATAGGGTAAATATAGACTCATCCAAATAAGTCCTTTTTCCAATACTCCACAGTCCATTCTTTATTCTGCATTCTGAATGTGAAAATGCTCTTACTTTCACTATTGTTTACTACATGTTTAAATGATCTTCCATCATGCTGGGATTTGTTTCCCACCATTTGATTTCTTCCTTGAAGATGATGGTTCACTATTATCCTTCCAGATTTTAATAATGTGTTGTGCAGCAGTTTCAACAATCTCCTTAGTTGTTTTCTTTGGCTTTTCATTTTACCCTTCTGAAAAAAATCTTTGCCATAGGATACGTCTTCTGACATGATTCTTTAAAAATGAGAAGCTACTCACTGCATAAGTTAAGGTCAAATAATTTGTTGTCAGCTAAATCCAATTAATCACTGCAGTAATTATCCACTGAAAGTATCTTAACTATTTTCTGAGGTACACCTGATGCTGATTTATGAAGTGTATAAAGTACTTAATCGTCTTGCTCCATGCCTAAGCAAACATGCACCTCCTTGTGTGCTTAAATTAAATTCTGCAGTACTTTTTAAATTATTATTATTAGAACAATGAAACTACAGAAGGGAGCAATTAGGTTTTTATCTTTTTTTGGATTAAGATGAAGATCTGGAAGGTAGAAGTTACAGAGTTCTATGATGCTACTACAGCTTTTACTTTTTGACAATGGATGCTTTTATGTTTGTGTTTTATGTTGTACGTTCTAGAACATCCTATTACATGTTACCTATTACTGTACAATTTTACAGTAGGTCTAGGTTGTGTTGGTTTAAAAAAAAGTTAGGTTAGGTTTAGGTTTATTGTCGTTCAAGATGTTAGACATCAAAGAACAACCATTGTTACCCATGACCAGCAAACAACATTAAAGAAGAACTCCAGCATCTCCAGACTGAAAATCTTTGCCCGCACCTCTCCAATATATATATAAAACAGTGTATATTTAATCATTTGTGAACCTGTGATTTATTTTCTAGCTGCTATTGTGACGGTGTGGTCTCTAATGGCATATGATCATGACCTTATGGTTATGTTCATATACTATACAAATTACATTAAAAAAGGGTAGCAAAAAAATTT
>JAAGKR010001343.1:90988-129804 GCA_011419295.1 Clarias macrocephalus
CATTCTTTATTCTGCATTCTGAATGTGAAAATGCTCTTACTTTCACTATTGTTTACTACATGTTTAAATGATCTTCCATCATGCTGGGATTTGTTTCCGACCATTTGATTTCTTCCTTGAAGATGATGGTTCACTATTATCCTTCCAGATTTTAATAATGTGTTGTGCAGCAGTTTCAACAATCTCCTTAGTTGTTTTCTTTGGCTTATCATTTTACCCTTCTGAAAAAAATCTTTGCCATAACCACAGGATACGTCTTCTGACATGATTCTTTAAAAATGAGAAGCTACTCACTGCATAAATTAAGGTCAAATAATTTGTTGCCAGCTAAATCCTATTAATCACTGCAGTAATTATCCACTGAAAGTATCTTAACTATTTTCTGAGGTACACCTGATGCTGATTTATGAAGTGTATAAAGTACTTAATCGTCTTGCTCCATGCCTAAGCAAACATGCACCTCCTTGTGTGCTTAAATTAAATTCTGCAGTACTTTTTAAATTATTATTATTAGAATAATGAAACTACAGAAGGGAGCAATTAGGTTTTTATCTTTTTTTGGATTAAGATGAATATCTGGAAGGTAGAAGTAACAGAGTTCTATGATGCTAGTACAGCTTTTACTTTTTGACAATGGATGCTTTTATGTTTGTGTTTTATGTTGTACGTTCTAGCACATCCTATTACATGTTACCTATTACTGTACAATTTTACAGTAGGTCTAGGTTGTGTTGGTTTAAAAAAAAAAAAAGTAAATGTTTTTTTTCTTTTTTCCCCATGTGGGTCAGTTTCACAATAGCAAATAAAAATCAAATCAAACTTTATTTACATAGCACCTTTTTAAACAAAGGTAAATAGTAAATATACAATTTTTAAAAAATATATTAGTTTAGGTCAGGTTAGGTTTAGGTTTATTGTCGTTCAAGATGTTAGACATCAAAGAACAACCATTGTTACCCATGACCAGCAAACAACATTAAAGAAGAACTCCAGCATCTCCAGACTGAAAATCTTTGCCCGCACCTCTTCAATATATATATAAAACAGTGTATATTTAATCATTTGTGAACCTGTGATTTATTTTCTAGCTGCTATTGTGACGGTGTGGTCTCTAATGGCATATGATCATGACCTTATGGTTATGTTCATATACTATACAAATTACATTAAAAAAGGGTAGCAAAAAAATTAGTAAAGTCTGTACATTTTCAAGGCTGGCCTTTCTATTAAACTTATCCTCTGTAACAGAGGTAACACTTGGTTTTCCTTCCTAGGACAGTTCTCATGAGAGACAGTTTCATAATACCATTTGATGGTTTTGTTGACTGCACTTGGGGATCTTCTTGATCATCTTTGAAATTTCTCAGATTGACTGACCTTCATTTCTTAAAGTAACGAATTGTCTTTTCTCTTTATTACCTGAGTGTCCACATATGGACTTGTGCAGTAGTTGTAGTAGCACGAACAGGGCTATTAACTCTGTACTCCCCCCCCTCCCTCTGCGCAAGAATTGGAAAACAATCCTCATTCAAGAATTGGAGGACAATTTAGGATCAACACCTTTGCAAAATAGATCCTATTTCCTCTTGTATTAAAGACAAACAGAAAATAAACTGTCACAATTTCATTTGTTGTATGTATTTTTTTATGAAATGTTTGTTCTGTGTGTTGTGTTTGTTGAAATTAGAATAACAGTGGTGCACAAAGTAAATACTTAACATCACAGGATTTGTTCAACAACATGAAAAAAATTCTTAATCAACTTTCCAGTGAATGATTAAGAAGAGAAGGAATGAATTTAAAAAACTGAAAATGCCAACAAGGCTACAAACTGGATCTAATTAAATGTACAGACATAATAATAGTCATATTTCATTAGGATGTTGACCTGGAATTTAAATGCATGTATGTGTGTATTAAAAAAAAAAAAAAAAGAACAATATGGCATAAAAAAATAAACAGGTTGGCTTCGAATGAAATATGTCCATTTGGAAAGGCCTGACCAAAATTATATATTTTTTAGGTAGCAAAAAGCTACTTATATACTTATAAACTAACAGATGTGGGTAAAGTAGCCAAAAATTGTACTCAAGTAAGAGTAGCTGTACTTCAAATAATATTACTCAAGTGGAAGTAAAAAGTAGTTATTTGAAAATATTAATCAAGTAAGAGTAAAAAAGTATTTGGTGAAAAGACTACTCGAGTACTGAGTAACCGTTTCATTGTAATGTCTGATTTATTTATTTTTTTTAGAAATTATGTAAGTAGCCAGAGAAAATGATAAAATACTGTACAAATTCTGACATTTCCAAATAATGAAATAAATAAAATCAAATAAATTAATAAAAATAAACATCTTAACAAAATAGCAAATTAAGTTACAAGAAACACAAATTTCCTAATCTCACCTTTTTTTTCGCAACATAAAGCTTTTGAATCAAATACCTACTGTAGGTAACCTGTCTAAGACATACTGTATATTCAGTTACACTCAAATGGCTCAGGAAATAGAAAATAACATTAGAACATGTGTACAAGAGGTCTTCCTTTCGAGGACAGTCCTCATGAGTCAGTTTCATTATACCGTTTGACATAAAAATGCTAAAGAAAAGCTGTGTCCAGCAGAACAGATTTAAAAAACATTTTGGCCTCTAGCTTATTTGCTAATTATACATGTTAACATTGCAACATTAAATAAAACAGTTAAACAAACCACAACGTTTCATCATGTTTGACGTAGAGTTTTTATATGCTGAAATGTCTGCCTGTTGTGGCAGACAGAGAAGACACAGCATTATGAAGTTTTCTTTTGCATTTTTATGTTTTCGTTCGCTGTCTACCACAGCTGAATATTTTCTCTCTATGCAGCAAGTTTGTGTGTGGCCATGTGACTACATGTGGTTGTTAGTGCTGCTGATTGTTCAAATGGAGTCATGTGATTATTATTGCTACATCTGTTTGGTGAAACATAGTCATGTGGTAGATCCACCGGCTGCATTTCTCTGGCAAAAATAATGAATATCTAAAGAAAAAATGTAGAAAAAATGGTAGAAAAGGAAGAAGTTGAGTGTAGTCGAATGTAGCACAGCCTGCTGTTGGACAGTTTAGAAGACGGAGTAGGACAGTATAATGATCATCACTGCTCAATCACAAGGCATATTCACAACTGTCCACATAATGTCTGAATATTGCAGCGGCACAAAACGCAGGTGATGTTTAGCAAAAAGAAAATTGAAGCACGGAATCTGTGGCTAATATGTCGGATCCTACAACCGAAGCAATTACTGTTTTTTTGTGAAATGTGCTTTCCTCGTCTTTCCTGCTATTAAAAACAATAGTTAACTCATCGGAATCCCACATGACTCCACTTGATCAAATCCAAATACAGAATCGGAAATTCACACATTGTACCGACCCTCCATACCACACACTGTTGTGGTGATAATAAATAAACCACTCGCTGTCTTCTAAACTGTCCAGTAACGGTCTATTTAAAAATGCTACTACTAATCAGAGAGAATGAATCGGCAAGTCCATATACATTAAAATTACTACACCTTACACCCTACACCCTACTCCATGTGGGGGAATGTCTGTTAAGGGAACTTCACTCTACAAAATTCCACCATTCGGACCCTGCAACGTCACTTCCTACATGCGTTACCACAGTAACATAAGCACCATGGATTCCTGTCCCTGCTGCTGTGGAAATTTCACGCTACGGACATTAAATATAGAATATTTATTGGGAAAGAAAACTGAAATTGTTATAAAATATATAACGTTTTAAAACGTTTATAACTTATGAATAAATGATTCGATTAATTTACAAGATATACGGAAATTTATTTATTTATTTATACAGATTACTAGTCTATGTAATACTAAATATTTCTTAATTAAATTAAAATTTAATTATTGCGTCCTGTTTATATGGTGTTGTCCTCGAAAATAATTATAATAAATATTGTAATAACTGATAGGAATTCCCTTGTTTGTGCGCGTCTCATAGGTGTGTGTGAGTATGCGCACGGAGACTTTGTGACACACTCATATGTGTGTGTGCGTGCATCTCATATGTGTATGTGCGTGCATCTCATAGGTGTGTGTGCGTGCGTGCATCTCATATGTGTGTGTGTGCGTGCATCTCATATGTGTGTGTGTGCGTGCATCTCATGTGTGTGCGTGCATCTCATAGGTGTATGTGCGCGGAGAGTTTGAATATATGTGCGTGCATCTCATAGGTGTGTGTGCACGCATTTCATATGTAGTTGTGTGAGCAGTTAGTAGTATATATGTATGTGTGACTGTTTCATATATGTGTATGCATGAGTGAAGTTTGATTTAAGCCCTATACGGCGCCTCATAATACTACCTACGACAGTTTAAATCAGCCTACAATTTGTGGCCATGTAAATTTGCAATTTAGTATCAATAATATGTTGTTTGAGTTCTAATATAAAATATAAACTTATATAAAAAATATAACTTTTTGTTCATGTAATTCTTTGTGTTCATGTTTTTATAGTGAGGAGTGGCAGCAAATTAGAGGAAAAAAAACTGTTGAGTTTTGCAAAACATTTTGAATTATAAAAAAGATGGTCAATGTACCTGTTGAAACCTTAATATGGTTAGGCATTAAATTATAATAAAAATAATATACCAAGTGTCATGGTAGTGGGGTTGCAGGCGAGGCATGACCGCAGAGGTTAAGACTTTCAATTTTTAACAGTATAAAGAAAACAGAAACAAGCAAAACATAAATGAATAGCATAACTGAACAAATCCAAATCAGGATAACTCATCAGAACAACAAAAAACCAAACAGACTGAATCCACACTATAACAAAACAGTTAACCAACACAGATATAAGACAACCACTAAGGTGAGAGGTCCCATCATCTGATCGAGGTGCACTCTGGGAAACTGAGTCCAAACAAAACGTAGTCTCTGGGCACAAGGCGCTCTCTAGGGGTTATGCCTCCCCCGCCAAAAAAAAGGCCAGAAGTCCCACCATGAGTCCAGCTCACCCTCCCCCATCAGCAAGCTAGTGAGTACGTCCCTTGGGCAGGGTGGCGAAGTAAACAAGATATCTCCCCACTCAGGAGGCATGGCACAGATGTGGTCTTTAAAGCTGGGTGGCGGAGCGAGCACTGGGTTGTCGAGGCCGGGCAGTGGAGCGAGCACTGGGTCATCGAGGCCGGGCGGCAGTGCCAGGTGTGTTTCGGGCGGTGCAGGGTTCTCTGGGCAGACTGGGCCCTCATTCAGGCTAACAAGCGGATCAGGGCCTGAACTTAGGCTAACAGGCGGATCAAGGCATGTTAGCCTTCCCTCTTCCTCCTTCCCCAGCTAGGTGAGCCACTCCTCGAGAGACGCCACCTCCTCCAGCTGCTCCTGCAGACACTCCCAGGCTTGCGCAGTGCGGCAGATGGATCTCCCTCCTCTTGCTCCCACATGCTCCAGGATGTCACGCCAGATAGTGAGCCGACTGCCCGCTAATTCAGCTCGCCGGGGAGTCGTCACCGCCCCAAAAAAAAATATTTGGGGGGGACCCCTCCGCTATGCCACTATAATGGTTTCTCATTCTGTCATGAAAGTGGGGTCATCACCTGACTGAGGTGCACTCTCGGAAACTGAGGCCAAACAAAACACAGTCTCTTAGCACCAGGCACCCTCTAGGGGTTATGCATGACACCAAGTAACACCTAATTATATACATAAAGAAAAACCTTTGAAATATATTTTAATTATTTAATGTAATGATGTGGGTCTCACGAGGGTCAGAACCATGCAAAAATACTCTGCACTCGGGCAGAGGCACGGTCATCTATATGCAGGGTTGCTAGGCAACGCCTCCACAAGGCAATCAGACTGAATACCTGATACTGCTGCACTTTGTGTAATCATTTAGGTTGCACTGGTAAAGTGAGACAGATAAAAGACCCAGTCTCAGTCTTCAAAGCAGCCAGGATTATTGAGAGAGAGAATGCGTGATCTAGGTTAAGCGATCAGTTAAGCGAGCGCTCTCAGTTTGAGACACTGGTATAAATCCTCGTTAAGGGCATAGGCCCCAAGAGGATCATAAGTTTATTTTTAGTTTCCAGAGCCCCGTCCTGTCTCGAGCAGACAGCGGAGCTCTGTTTATTCTGTATTTTCAGTTTTTCTTTTAGCTCCCAATTAATAATCCCTCACTATCTCCAAACTCAAAGGTCCTCCCAGACATGTTATAAACACTCTCACAACCTCATATTTCATTGACCCCCTCAGAAGCCGTGGGATAGGTCTCTTATAAATATTACATCTCTTGGTGCAGCTCTCCGATCCGCACCTCTTAATAGGAGTAACTGTATTGCATTTGTTATAACTGAAACTGAATGCAGATTTTGGTCCCTCACTTCGGTGCAACTGCAGTGGCTGAGAGATTCATTGAAATGTCTTCTGGGTCTCTGAAATGGGCAAAAGAAGCATAATCACCCTCACCTCACTTTAAAAATAACTAAGTAAATGTGAGTGACCATAAGTTGGAAAGCTCTAATAATACAAGTAATCTTTGTAATAACCGAGTGTCCATGTTGTTTTTTGAACATGCTTAAATTAAAATGCCTTAAACTAAACATTCTAAATTGTGGCTAAATTTCACAAAAAAAGAAATCAAACATCATGACGTGCAACAAATGTCTTTCAACAGTTGTGTAAATGGGGGACACACAAAATGAAGTTAAAAGCAGAGGGATGCGCCGTGTTTAACAGCTTGCGGACGTAAGCTCAGGTGTGTGTTAGCTTAATTTTTTTAGAGGCTAACAAAATAATTTCTGGTTATTAAGATAAATCTGAAATATTTTAGTTTTTCCATAGGGGTAGCAAATCTCAAAAGTAATTATAATTTTTTTTTAAATAAGAGCAGGAACAGTGATCTTATAAAACATTTTGACCAATAAGAAGTGAATCTTGTTACAGTGGCTTCTTCTGATTTTGTTTAAAAGTGGTTGACATCCAGTATGTTGCTGTCACGCGTGCTGTGTGTGGGCTTTAGGTGAGGCATAATGGCAGAGGTGATGGCCTTTTAAAGTCTTTAATAACAAAAATGGAAACAGAACAATGTAACAAGTCTTCCAAAATAGAACAGAATAGTACTTTCATCAAGATAGGAACTTAACCAAACAGGAGCTAACCAGAATAGAACTAAACTGAATAGGAGCTAAACAGAAAACACAGATAATCCACAATAACTTAACCAAACAGGAACAGGAGCTGGATAGAACCGGCGCTGGACAGAACAGGAGCAGATCAAACATCTCACAGGAACTGAGCAGAACAAGATCAATGGAAATTGTCTAGAAGCCACAAAACACAGGGTAATCACAATAACCCTATAATTAAACATAACAGAACAGGTGCAAGACCCCAATTAACTGAACACATGTCTATTTATACATAAACTAATGAGCTACCTCGATTCAGGTGAGCGCTCCTATAATCTGACCGAGGTGCATTCTGGGAAATGGAGTTCAAACAAAGAAAATACAACAGGACACCATAAGGAGTCTCTGGGCGCATGGTGCCCTCTAGTGGCAGTTGCATTATCTCCCTTGTACTGCACTGTCCCACTGCTGTTGCCATTGTCGCTTTGTCCTTTTCTATACTATGCTTTTCCCGTCTGACTTTGATAGTTTAATGTTAACATCTGTCACTTCTCTTTTGCCAGTTTTTCCGTCCTTTTATTTCCCTACATAGCCATGTTAGTTTTATAATAGACAAACATTGTTTTAATGTAATTAAACAAAGCATCTTTTTAATATTGTTCTTTTTTTTTGTTTCTATTCATTAAAAAAGTAACTTTTTCTAAATCAAAGTGACAAAAAACCCACTCTGGGGCTAATGAATGTATTTTACGATCAGGGACATTATTCAATACAATACAATATTTATTGTACTGTAATCACACTGCTATGCAGTTAAAATGAGTGCATTGAATGCTGTCTGTCACTGTTTTTAATCATTTATGTTCATAACTCTATGGTAGTTAATGCTGTATGCACTGTGCAATGTTTTATATAGACAGTTGGTTTTTCCAATTAAATCAGCAACAGCATAATTGCTTTATAAAGTAGTCTATAGGTTCATAGAGTATGTATTATGGGCTTAATTTTCACTAGAGGAACCAGCTGGCGTGATGAGGGTGAACACAGTGAAAACGTAGTACTGTAACTGATTAATCCCTCATGACATTTTGTAAACTGTATTTATGAGAAAGGACTGCACTGATGCAGGTATAACAATTTATCAAAAAACACACACCTTAGCTTAATCCTCGCTCAGTGATGGCGAATTGAAGACTGCGCTGAAAGACGGGGAGAAGCCGAAGGAGCCGAAGTCTTCCGCCGTTTTCATATGAAATTTAAAAGGGACGTGGGCGATCACCAATTTGTGTAAAGTTTAAGGAGAATTTTTAGGGGGGCTGAGTACAAATGTTAGGGGGGCCAAAGCCCCCGTAAAATAGCGACGACCCATGTCTGACACTGAAATGCTACAAATCAGTATACAGTATTTCTGTGCCCAACCTGTTCCATACATTGGAATGCGAGAATTATGGTATACAGCTCTACCATTCAAGTAATTTCATGTTCTTTTATTAATTTTCATTTGACTTTCTGGTGCTACGACCGCTGCATCTGAACGCTTTCATCACAGTCAGATACTGCGCTGACTGTGAATGCTTTCATCCATCTGTAAAAATATCTGCCTATAACTATTCTTATAAGTGATATAAGCATTGACTAGCTCTATTGTCTTCTCCCTGCTTTTTTAACCCTGAGCAACTCTAAATCTGTTCTTGGGGTTTGCAGTACCCAGACAGGTTTTAATAGTCATACCACAGTTGCACCAAAATTTTTGGATCACTTAGAAAATGTATTGTTTCCAAGGAAACACACAAAATTAGGCTGAATAGAAATATAGCAAAAGAACAAGACATGCTGACATTTTAAAGTTAAAAATAATGATTTTGATGGAAATGATGGCTGTGTTCTTCAGACTTTGCCTTCATCAAAAAACACCTTTTGCAGCAATTACAGCCTGGCAGACCATAGACATTATACAGCTGGTACTCATCTGGAATGCGGTTTTACCGCCGCATCTCACGGCGACAGCATTTGGGTTTGTGCATTTGCTGGCTTTTACTGCTGAGTGGCGCTATATAACTATAGATTTACACGTCAGGCCTTAGTTCATTCTCTCAAGGATTAATGAGCCGCAGCTCCTTTAGAGCTGCACGTAGTAGGGGATGAAATCAAGTGAAACATTTTAGTTACACAAATTCATAATCAAAGTACTAAAATTACAGTACAAATTTTGAATTTAAGTAAAATTAAATCGTAGGATCTTGCAAATATTAGGATCGAATTTAAGCAAAGCAAACATAAACACAGTGAGTATGGGGTAATGGTTGCTGTCAAAAAAGATGTGCGTGTACTAATAAACATTTGTACAAATTGGAATAAGTTTGTGCAAAAACATGTTTTTGTAAAATCTCTCACATTCACATGAAGAGGAGGAGGTGGAGAACTACAGATATCTTGGAGTTCACATTGACAACAGATTGGACTGGAAATGCAACACAGACACTGTCTACAGAAAAGGACAGAGCAGACTCTACTTCTTAAGGAAACTCAGGTCCTGAGAATGTCTGCAGCAAGATGTTCCAGATCTTTTACCAGTCTGTTGTGGCAAGTGCAATATTCTTTGCTTCCATCTGCTTTAGTAAGAAAATGCTTCAGATCCGCTGTGACAAAGATCGCTACAGGCAGTTTTTTCTGCCAACTGCAATTAGACTTTACAATAACTCTGCTCTGTGTCAGGACAGGGATCAATAAATATGCTCATATACAGTACATGTCCATTCTGTTCTCATGGCACTATGGTCACATCCTTCATTCATTACTTCCTCTTTTTCATTAGTATTTGCTGGTTACATACTTGCTGGTTCATTCTTTACTAATTTCTGGGGAACCTTGGGCACATTATGTACATTTTCATTCCCACCTGTACAGTATATACAATCATTATGCATGTGTACATAGAAGCAGTATTTTCATATTCATATATTATTTGATAGCATTTTTCTACATCTTTAATGCACCTTAAACTTGACACAATTATTACCTCATTAATGCACCTTAAATTGTTAAAAGTGTTCATTAATGCACTTTAATTATATATTTTTTTTTTTTTCATTGCAATTTTTGCAGTGCTTGCTTGCTGCTCTTAAATGTTAAAATGTTGAACTGGCTGCTGTAACGATACAATTTCCCTTTGCGATTAATAAAGTACTCTATCTATCTATAAGCTATTTTTCTGATTTCGTCCCGTCTCTGTTGCACTCTTCTCATCTGCCATCTTGCTGCCTCCAAGTAAAACACAGTACGAACACATGCGCAGTTTGTGAAATCTATGTATCTTCTGCTTGATACAAACGCCTGTGAGCCTGTGATGTATTTTTGACAGTAGAGTCACTATTATCAATTCATATTCATAATACAGAAATCCCAAGAGTGAAATCGTGCTTTGTATTATTATTATTGTTTTTTTGTTTGTTTGTTTTTTGGGATCGTATTCTCACATAAGAAGACGCACTACATATTTTATGTATGATTTGACAAAAACACATTTTTGCACAACCTTAGGCCAATATGTATGAATGTTTATTAGTACTTTTTTGACAGCTACCCTACCCCAAGTGACCCTATAGATTTCATCATGTGTAATTAGAAAAGCTACACATGTAGGATTTTGTGTCATCTTATGCGTTGTGTCCTTTAAATTTGTAGTAGATTTATTAACTGAAATAAATTAAACTAAATGACCATCAGTGTTGGGTGTTAGAGTACTTGGATTACTTTTTTGATATAACGAGTAATCTAACGCGTTAGGGCCGTCATTCAAGTACTCAGTTACTAAATTACTTTTTCAAAAATGTAATCCATTACTCAGACAATTTATGTAATCCATGAGCCAGACAGCAGTCATTCCCAATCCATTAGTGTGTGAGAAAGTTGTCCTACACGCCCCACCCCCGATAACCTGCCCCCCTCTGTTATTCCTGCTGTTAAAGCTATAATCGAGGTATAATCACCTCGGCTAAATCAACAAAGTGCTTGTTAGATCCAATCCCAACCAGATTTTTAAAAGATATGATGCATACGGTTGGAGAGCCATTTCTGAACATTATTAATTCCTCATTATATCTAGGTATCACGTCCCTAAATCTTTCAAGTTGGCAGTTATTAAGCCTCTTCTTAAAAAGTCTAACTTTTGGGGTCCGACAAGGGTCAGTTTTAGGACCTCTGTTGTTCTCAATATACATGCTCCCCTTGGGCAATATCATTAGAAGACATGGGATTAGTTTTCATTGTTATGCTGATGATACCCAATTATATATCTCAACTAAACCAGACGAAATACCTAAGTTGTCTAGACTAACTTAGGACATAAACGATTGGACGATCAATAACTTTCTTCTAATAAATTCAGATAAGACAGAGATATTACTTATTGGCCCAAAAACCAGTACACAACAGCTCTCACAATTCAGCCTGCGTTTAGAAGGATGTACTGTTACCACCAGCTCGACAGTGAAGGACCTGGGTGTAATATTAGACAGTAACTTGTCCTTTGAAAATCATATTTCCAATATCACAAAAACAGCCTTTTTCCATCTTAGAAATATTGCCAAGCTTAGAAACATTTTATCCGTATCTGATGCAGAAAAGCTGGTTCATGCATTCATGACCTCCAGATTGGACTACTGTAATGCATTACTGGGTCTGCATCCGAAATAAACAAGCTACAGTTAGTCCAAAATGCAGCCACCAGAGTTCTCACTAGATCCAGAAAATATGATCATATAACCCCAATATCCCTGCACTGGCTACCTGTTCAGTTTAGAATTAATTACAAAATACTATTACTTACATACAAGGCTTTAAATGGTTTAGCTCCCACATACCTAACCAGTCTTCTGATACGCTACAATCCACCACGCTCCTTAAGATCACAAAACCCCGGACTTCTGGTAGTTCCCAGAATTTCAAAATCTACAAAAGGAGGTAGGGCTTTTTCATATCTAGTTCCATAGCTTTGGAATAGCCTTCCAGACAGTGTTTGGGGCTCAGACACAGTTTCCCAGTTTAAAAGTAGTCTAAAGACACATCTCTTTAATCTGGCATACACGTAACTCATCCCATAACCTCATACTCCAGTGCATCTATCCTGAATGGCAACTACGCTACTTCTCTCCATCTGTTCTGTATTCTTCTACCCATCCCGAGGCATCTGGAGATTGTGCCAGCTTCAGTAGAAAGAGGCCAACCCTGCGAGGTTCCTGAGGCATCCAGAAAAGGACCAGCTCCAGCTGGATTCTGCTTTATGATGGTTGGAGCTACACATGCTGCTCCTGAGCCCCCAGTGATCCCGACCTCACCTTTGCACCTGCTGACTCATCCCTGTGCTGAACTGGACTTCATGTTAATTTAAAGAACTTCTGTTATATTGAACTTTTAGCTGCATAACACACACGATGTTGTATAATTTCTATCTGTTATCAACCAAATGAAGATGCGTTCCCTGTTGAGTCTGGTTCCTCTCAAGGTTTCTTCCTACTACCATCTCAGGGAGTTTTTCCTTGCCACTGTTGCCATCACCCTTGGCTTGCTCATCAGAGACATTTCATTCATCATTCACTCAATCATCTCATTATTATCTAGACACATTTTTCTCACACATACACATTTCCATAAATTTTCATAAAAAAAAAAAAAATTTCATTCTTGTTAAGCTGCTTTGAGACAATGAGCATTGTTAAAAGTGCTACATAAATAAAATTGAATTGAATAAATGCCTGAAGTCTGAAACCCATGGACACTCATGACCAATGCCGAGTTTCCTCTCTCTAGATGCTTTGCCAGACTTGTGGCTCTTCCTGCTTTCAGTATTTATTCTTTCTTTAGTGAAAAGCATGCTCTACTTTTATTTACTTGTTTAGTCATGCTACACCTGGCCATGCAACTACTTGTCAGCCATTTTTTCCCATTATTTATGAGCCCCAACCCAAATTTTATAATGATTTTAAGTTAATGTAAACATTTAACCTAACAGTTACTGTAAGATCACAGATAGTTTTCCTGCAGCTGCACAGTCAGAGCAAACTGACAAACTCTGAAGTGTCATTTCCTCCACAATTACAGATTTTTTTTTATCATCACAAGTGCTATCAATTTACTGACTTTTGGTGGTACTGAATATAATTTAACTGTTCCATAAATACTTGCAATAGCCAGATTTATTTGAAGGTGCCTCATTTCAGAATCATCGCTTTTTTAAGCACTTTAGTCGCAGATTCTCCATTTTTAACAGACTACATTTATGACCTTTCTCACCTGCTATTGTCATTACTTAAAATTAAATTAAAATGAAATGAAATTAAAAGGTAGGAAAGATTTGGCAGGCTGTGTATGAACATGAACATCATGTACACAAATTTTCCACAGAGGTTCACAATTCACTGGAGAGTTTTAGGCACTTTGTACAGAGGTGGACACTCTGGCTTCAGAAAGTATAAATCCTGCCACTTATTTGTTCCATCAATTAACTAAAGCAGCTGATTTTAATTAACACAACTCTTCAGCCGGACCTGAACTAACTGGTGACGTCACCTGTTCTGTGCACAGAGAGAACTAATACATGGCACGTGCTGTCTTTATACTTTTGGCCACCACTGTGTATATCTCTCTCGTGTGTGTGTGTGTGTAACAAACATCAGTCTCATGCTCACTAGCCCACTTTAGCTAAACTTTGACTGAATTCCTTTATCACAGTAAAATGACTAAAATATCTGATAATATATAATTAGTGTAACACACTGCAGGTGCACTTACCGAGCCGCTGCCCTCTGCCATGTAGCGAGACTAAAGCTACGTTTACACTGTCAGTTAAATGTGACCAAATTCCGATTTTTTGCTCCTATGTGACACATATCGGATATTTTCTATGTCCGTGTAAACAGAAAAAAACGCATTTCAGGCCTCCTTCATATGTGGAAATAAATCAGATATAAATCAGATATGTGCTAATGTGATTGTCATGTAAACAGACAGATCGGATTTTCTGAGACGTTGCATTCTGTACGTCATTAAAACTGCGACTTCGCTGTTTAATGACGTAATCAGGCACATCGAGGCGCTGCTCATCCCAAACAGACGTACCGGTGCGCGGTAGCCTGCACCTGTTGCAAGCCACCAGAGAGCGACCCCGACACGTCTCGCACCCAGACATTCCTCTGAATGCTTGAGGACACAATAAATGAAGCATATGCGCAGGCTGCAATGATGCCCTTTTCCTCCTTCTCCGTTTCACCAACTTTGCGTATATCGCAGAGCTAGCATCAAGCATATTTCACCTTCGTCAATCTTGGGTAGTCTGTAGTGCAAGAACCTCCTTTTAAGTATGCGCGATGTTTCAGATGGTATGGTAAGTGTAAACACCTGAATCGGATATGGGTCAGAGTAGGACTGGGCGATAAAACGATATCGGTATTTATTGACGGTAGACCATTGTCGATAACGATAAAAAAAATAATAAAACATTCGGTATGAAGCGTTACAGTTTTATTAAAAATGCGGCTGACTGAGCGTGCGCCTTGCCTTAATCTCAACAGCCTATCAGATCTCCCGATGAACGAGCGTGGCACGAGTGACCAGGAAACAGCCAATAAGCTCACGCAGCCACTCCGCGTTGTGTCGTCACCAACTCATGTCAGTGCCGTGCCACGCAGTAGGGAGGAGCTTGTGAATCAAAAATGATGCATCAGCTCACCAGTTTTCTGGTTTCTTTTCTTCTGATCAACACCAGAACAATGTTGTGTGTAAGCTTTGCAAAAAATAAAAAAAATACCATCCTCGGCAACAACGCCTTATAAAAAAAAATCCTCCAAGCGATACAATGACAAACCCACGCGATCGCGTACGACATGGCCAAAGAAATACTAAAAGAATTACTACAAAGTGTAGGAAAACAGTGGAGAGCGAGCTGCCGTCTGGACAAGCCGCACGCGTGACCCGTACATCAGCTTAAGCGTACATTTTAATGACAACTGGAATCTAAAGAGTAGATGCTTGGACACACCACGGGTGAATTTATTGCACAAACCCGAGCTGATGCGCTGCTCCAAGTGTGCATCACGACTGACAGCGGGGCGAATATGGTGAGCCGCTTCACTCAACAACTGGACTCGTCACGGTGTTTTGGGCACCGTGCTACATGAGCGCAACTTCCCAATAGTGAGCAAACTTGCAAAAAAAAAGACTTGTGCATCCCAGCCACCAGCAACCCCTCAGAAAGAACTTTTAGCACAGACGGTAATGTAGTCACATTCACAGCATTAAATCCAGAGATAGAGGGAACCAACTTGTCTTTCTTTCTCACAATAATGTTGCAATGTACAGGTATATTTGAATAATGATGGTTGGTTCCTCTACTCGAAAGCTCATATTTGATTATTATAATTTGTTTTGTTTACAGAGTTTGAGGTTTACTGGATATTGCTATTATTGACATCTTACAGATTTTGATCTAACTCAAAGTTTGCTTTAGTGTTCTTTACAATTGCACACACTTTGTAACATTTTATTTAAGTTTAAGAGTTTCTTCAACACTTATATTTAGTTTATTATAGGACATAAGAGACAATATATTTTTGTTCAAATCTTTTTGTTTTTGACTATTAAAATAATTTGCCTTAGTAATGTTGGTAAATTAAAATAAAGTGGTTAAATAAATAAAAAAATTCTACTGGTCTTCATTAATAAATATTCAATAATTACCGATACCGAATGATATGAAACATTATATCGTGATAATTTTTTTTTCTGTATCGCCCAGCCCTAGGTCAGAGTTTAAAGAACGTGTAAACAGACAGTCAGAAAAATCAGATATAGGCAACAAATCAGAACTGGGCATCGAGACCTGCAGTGTAAATGGGGCTTAAGAGCCGGTATCTAAGACATCCGCTTCCCTGGGTCACGTGACTGACGAACGGATCTGTTCTGGCTCGATTGCTTTTCTTGTATTGAATTTGTACTTAAATTTCCAAGCTTGAATTTTCTATCTGAATTTCACAACTTGAAATGGATTGTTGAAAATTTTTTGTGATATTCAGAGCACTTAAATTCAAAGATGTTGCTTTTTAAAGTCAAATATTTCAGTTCGGTAGTATTTAAATTTCAAAATTCACAATTCAACAGTGATTATATTTCACAGTGTATTTTTCAAAGCCTGATATAATTCAAGTAATTATGATGCTAATTTGTAAAAACCCTGCAGGAAGATTTAGCAGACTCAGGTGTGGTGGTGTACCATTACACAAAACGATGGAAGGGTCAGCAGAAGAAAACCTTACCTGCGCCCCCATCATAAAATCCAACATCAGAAGTATGCAACAGAACATCTACAGAAGCCTGATGCGTTTTGGAAACAAGTGCTGTGGACTGATGGAGTTACAATAGAACTCTTTGGCCACAATCAGCAAAGGCATGTTTGGAGGAAAAAAGGAGCAGCATTTCATGAAAAGAACACCTTGCCAACTATTAAGCATGCGGGTGGATCTATCATGCTTTAGGGTTGTGTTGCAGCTAGTGGCACAGGAAACATTGCAGGGTGGAGGGAAGAATGGATTCCACTAAATACCAGTAAATTCTAGAAGTAAACATCACACCATCTGTAAAAAAGCTGAAGCTGAAAAGAGGATGGCTTCTACAACAGGACAATGATCCTAAACAGACTTCGAAATCCACTATGGAAAACCTCAAGAGACGCAAGCTGAAGGTTTTGGAACAGCCATCACAGTCCCCTGATTTAAACATCATTGAAAATTTGTGGGTAGATCTTAAAAGAGCTGTGCATGCAAGACGACCAAAGAATATTACAGAACTAGAAGCTTTTTGAATAGGATAGGAGAAAATTCCAAGTAAAAGAATTAAAAGACTTTTAGCTGGCTATAAAAAGTGTTTGCAAGCTGTGATATCTGCCAGAGGAGGTGTTACAGTAGGTTTAAATGAAGAAAATGTGTGTCCAAGCTAAGTTTTAAGCTAAGAGAAGAAGGGTTTTAGCTTGTGTTCGCTGAACCTTGATACACTTACCGGTCCGGGCCCAATCGACCGGGAGAGAGAGAAACACACACACACACACACACACACACACACACACACACACACACACACACACACACACACAGGCATGATGTCTGAAGATCTCTTTTTATTCTTAGCAAAGAAAGCACATTTAAACGGTGCAACGTCCCAAACATCAAAAGAACCAGTCAGTGCACAAAGCAGTCAGTGCACAAATGTAATAATTTCATAAGCATGTTTTGATTGTTGGTGAATTGTAGTGTATCAAAGTTAGGCGGACACCTCAAGATGGTCAGTTTAATTATGGACACTTTGAGCTTGTTTTATCTATTTACTTAATTTAGGCGAATACTTTGATTCATGGAAGTTATTGCAGAATATAAAAAAATATATTTTAAAATATACTAAAAAATAATTCTAAAATATTCTAAATACTGTAATTTACACACCATACCTTGTTCCTGAGAAATGCTCAGAAAATGGATCTTAGCCTTACACTAAGTCCATGTCCTTTAACCAAGGTGGGGATTTACTTATTTATCCAAAACAAATATTGCAATTTAAAATTTGACTGCCGTGAATTAACGATGCATTCAGCAGTCCCTAAACATTCTGCTCTGTTCCTGAGAACACGTTCAGGAAAACGATCCTAGGATACGCCGGGCCGAACTCACACGCCTCTACATCAAGGAGAGCAATACCCCCCAAAAAAACAAAAAAACATGCACATCGTCAGTGTTTAACTGCAACTGCACACCGCTCCCTGTTCCAAAGAAGCTCTCTAAGGAATATGGATATTTTAATCAATTAATTAATTTTAGTTTTTACCCACGCAAGCACCGCTATGCCGGGGCCAGCTTATACACTAAATGCATGCTACAAATGCCTCACTAAATTACAGAAATGCTTCCAAAAAATTACAAATAACTTTGAATGGTATGACTACATTCACCACATATGCCCCCTTAATCCTGTAAAGCCCACTGTTGCAGAATTACAACATCACTTTTAACACTTCTAAAAAAGGGTCAGCAATTTTTTTTTCTCAAAATCACATTTACATATTTAATGGGTCCTATTGTTTGTCCTCACGATGCTGTTGGATAGAAAAAGTTTTTATAGGTCTGGCCATCTTGCCATGAACTTACTCTACTTGCAAACTTTGCATTGAGCTGATCTCCTTTTTTTGCATGACTGGATTTGTCAAGATTTAAGTAAGTAAAATTCCTTAAATATTTTTAGTGTGTTTATTACAATGTCTAAAACACATACATATATAGTTATTTTAGAAAACATTAATCAAATTTGATTTAGAGCTTATTATGTCTATGTTGTAATTCTACAACGTTGGGTCAGAGTGGTAGCCTGTTGCATTGTTCAGGGACAGGTGTTAATGGTCTTGAAAACATTTTTGGAAAGATATTCTGATATTATTATATAATGCATTTTTAGAATGCATTCATAAAGGAAGCTTATCACCTACTATGAAAACAGGATTAACAACCTTGCTACCTAAACCCAAAAAACAAATGATATCATTAGATAATTGGAGACCAATAACTGTTATGTACAGATTATAAATTACTTGCGCTAGTATATGCTAATAGTCTTAAACTTGTACTGGGAAAACTTGTCGAGGAGTATCAATCAGCATTCATTAAAGGAAGATACATTCAAAATCATATTAGACTAATCCTGGACATGATCGATTATCAATCACTGACTCAATCAGAAAACCTTATTTTATTTCTAGATTTTTTTTAAAGCATTCGATACGGTGGAGCCTGAATTTATATTTACGACGCTTAAAATGTTTGGTTTTGGGGAAGGGTTTTGCAAGGTTATTAAAATGTTGTATAACAACATTTATAGTTATATATCCCTTAATCCAGGAATGACTCCAAGAATTGAGATTTTGCGAGGAATTAGACAAGGATGTCTAACTCTTTCCTCTGTATTCATGTAATGAAGAAATTATAGAATCCATTCCTGTTAAATCTGAAGTTAAATACTTGGGTTTAATAATGTCTAAAGAAATACATACGAGAGAACAAGTAAACATAGAAGAGAGAATTGACAGTATGACACAACTCTACCTTGTGGAACAACAGGACCATTACAATAAATAGGAAGACAGTATTCAAACAAGAGTGGTATTAAAAGAAGGTGTTATATGTTGTAGATTTATTGGATCAAGATGGTCAATTTATTCAAAATAATTCATTTATGGGAAATTTGAGATAAAATGTTCTTTTAGAGAATTTAATACACTGTGTAAAGCCATCCCGACTCCTTTAAAACAATTAATACAAAATACCCTTACTTATTCAAATGTATCAGTTAAATTGCCTGAGTTGAAGATTGGAGAAATACATATTGAGGATACAAAGTGTAAGAACAAAGTAATAGGGAATGTATTAAAAAGCAAGTTATTTTCAGACTTTAATATACCTTCAAAAATAAATTATCTTAAATGGCCAATTCTACCTAAAATGAAGGATATGCTATTTAGAATTATTAGCAATGTTTACCCGGCTGCCGAAATCTTACGGAAAAGATTTCGTTTTGAGGTAGATCTCTGTGTTTTTTGTTTAGAGATGCCTGAAACCATTGAACATTTATTTTTTTGTTGCCCAGCAACATTACATTTTTGGAAGGATATCTACAGCTGGCTAAACATTGACACTAATACTGATATTTCATCGTTTAATTTGTTTCAGGTGTTGATTTATGCAGATGGTTTTTCAAAAGAGATGTCATTGATGGTAAACATCATTCTTACAATGGGTAAATATCATATATATAAATGTAAGTGGAATAACAGTAAGTAAATTGTTTTTAAAATGAATGTAAAAAATACATAGTGTCTCTAAAATGCTTATCCAAAGACAATCAACCCCTTGGTGAATTGTGTAAAACCATGGATGAGTCTTTGTTATTTTAAGAATGGTAACATTTTGTATAATTTTAGTTACTTTAGTTAATTTTCCTTGCAACCCCCCGAAAATGTTTGTTTTGTTAGTTGTTTAATTTGTGGAGATTTATATATATACACATGGATAATTTTGTATAACTGGAATTTAATTATGGAAAAGTGTGTTTTTTTGTTGTTGCATATGCATAATTGTTTTCCCCATTTTGAGTCTGTGAATTGTTATTTACACAACAGTGAAACACTGCCACCTACTGGACACAAGTATCAATGAGCGAAGCCCTCAAGATATAATTGCCAAACAACTGGCAAAGTGATAATCCACAAACTCTCTATGTATTTACTGTCTCTGGTGATGACTTGCACTGTACGCACTTAATTAGTATTTGGTCAATGCACACCTGTAAATTATAACTTTAACAGACAGTTATCAAAACAATACACCAATTAAATAATACTACAATAAAGCCAAATGTTGTCCTCAGTGCCTGTCAGGGTATTGTGTGTTATATCATCCACCCGCTAGGGGGTCTCAGTGAGTATATATCTACAGGCACCAGAGAAGAAGAGTTGTTGTTATGTGCAGAGTGTAAAAGAGTACACGGAATTGTTTACAGGGGGGGTATTCCATAAAGCTGGGTTAACTTACCATTTGGTAAAACTTAACCTCAGGGTTGATTTACCCCAAACCCGCATACTATGATTATGTCGGTTCCAAAACCCCTGAGCAGAGTAAGTTTAATTAACCTCCTACTGGTTACCCAGAGTTAATGCGCGTGCACGGTGCATACATAAAGACATTTTCAATGGATCGCCGATTTCACGAGTCAAAATGGAAAGCAGGTGAAAAAAGAGAGCGGCATACATCACAGAGGTGGAGTTGGAGGGATTAATGCAGCATATGAAGAATTCAAGCCAATAATAATGAAAAAAGCGGCTGCATCGGCTAAAGAAAGAGAGTTGGCTTGGCAAAAAATAATGGATCGAGTAAATGCGTGAGAGTATTAAATTGCACATTTGACATTGGCTTCCCTTTTATTATACATTGTAAATCCTAATGCTCAAAGTAATTAAACACATTGAGTACTGTAAATAATTGCAATTAGGTCAAATTAATAGACTTTTTTGAGTATTCAGAACCTTTTGATATTTTAAGTAATCTTAAGTACGTAAGTGGTAAGTGTTTCGCCTGCCATGCCAAAGACCCGGGTTCGATTCCTAACAACTGCAACACTAATTTATTTTTAAAAATTATAGTTTACTTAAAATTGGAAACATCATTACTTAAAAAAAAATTATGTAACTGATAAAACTCCAAAAATTAAATGTATATTGTCAATTAGTAAATGCTCTCCGTGCTACACTGGGCCATTTTAACTTTATATATTGTTCCGACATCAGCCAGACGAATGTTCTATATTTAAATATGTAGTTGTTATATATGTACCAAAACACTAGAAGTGTTCGTACCTGAGAGGATGAGAGAGAGCTTGGCTGCTGATGTGCCATTTTGGCGCCGGTGGTTTAAAACGGTGGCCGAATCGATTGCTCTTCCTTCGGATAGTAACGCCTGTGCTTGTTGCATTGATGACGTATTTTTGACAGCGGTATAACACACTACATTCATAGGCGTAATTTCGCAATTCGTCCGTGAAACAGAGGAGTTGTAAAAAACGCGTTTTGTGTCTGTAAGCGGTCAGAGTCGTATATTTCAGAGTTGTGGCCGTAGATTTTGGAATCCAACTGGGACAAAACACAGAATTACACACAAATCTTTTTTTTTTTTACGCACGATTATTTTTGACAGTGATTTTATTCCATAGAAGTCGATATATAAACACTAATCACACATTTAAAGAGATGGCACTTGTACCTCAGGCTCCAGTCCAATCTTGCCTCCGGGTCTGTGATCATGGAATGTACAGGAAAAAGAAACTACAGAGCACATTACTGTATCATGTAACCAATATTAAACACTAAGGAGAAGATTATAAACGGAAACATTTGGGGAGATCCCTTTTTTTGTTTGTTTGTTTGTTTGTTTGTTTTGCATAATTTATATATTATCTTTCTTTTATTCTTACTTATTCTATGCTATTTCTGTTGCCTAGCACTGTACTTTTAGCAACATCAGTCATCCATGTGTTATGTGTCTTTTGTTTGCCTGCTCTACATAGCGCAATCACAACATCATGCCTGGTGGTACTTTCTTTTTGCTACTGAGATATATCTTGGAGCAAAGAGAAATAGATATGTAGTGAAGAAGGCTTTCTATAATTTAATAAATTGATGTGGGCTATGAAAATTTATATTGTTACTGTTATTGTTACTGTAGCAGTAACAGGGTGCGATCCGATTGGCTTGAAGTTCCCTCTGAATGTCACTTGGGAATGGGAACGGTGTAGGGAACAAGTGAACAATGGGTTTTCACTTTGCCAGAAGTGGACATGAAAAATGTCAATCATTGCGGCTCGCTGGAGCGCAAAACAACGGAGCTCAACCATTATCATCAAGGACGACATAGTATTACTATGACACAATTAATTAAAATGTTATCAATACAATCTTACTATTACATAGACTAGTAATCTGTAAAAAAAATCTGTAAAAAATTAAATAATTCAATTACGAGTTATATACATTTCGTTTTAATTTATTAAAGCGAATCTGATGCCATTATAGAACGTATTCCAATAGTATACGTTTTTATAATGGCATCAGTTTCGTTTTTAATAAATATTCAATAGTTGTAAATACCCGTAGTGTAAAATCTCCATAGCAGCAGCAACAGAGGTGCTTATGTTACCAAAATAACACACGGAATAACTTACGTCTGCGAAGGTGTTTCTTGTGTGAAGTACACAGTGAAGTACACTTCGCGCTGAAGTGACGCGCTGAACGAGTCGGTCAGGCCTTGGCCAGCGTGACTCTCGGTGGGGGGAGGGGGATGAGACTTGACACGCCCGGAAGTGTTTTTTTTTTGTTTTGTTTTTTTTTTTGCGCCCGTTCCAAAGCTTCCGAGGCATACGTATTTCTGAAACATTTATATAATATACGTAACCAACTTATGAGCGTTTGTTAATGGATAATGGCTATACAATGTATTTACGCACGCATCTTCGCGTCATTTGTATTGTGATTTTACTGTGGACCAAAGCCAGAGGTAAGCCTATAATGTTACACTTTACTTCTGCACATACACAAAGACAAAGGCAAAGGTTTGTGGGATGAGGAATGAGGAATGAGTCATAGAAGCATCTCAATCGACTGAGAATAGGTTACTTTTGCAGCAAGCTTGGAGTGAGTCCAAGGATTACGTTATGTAATATGAGAGGTTTACCCGCGTACATATTTAGTTTGAATCCAGAGGAGATAAAGGGCCCTTCTGCCTGTCGCATTCGCTGGAGACGTTTTTGAATCGTGAAGTTAGTTTGATATTCGGATATTAGACAGACATTCGGAAGCGTTATTTTAGGGACCGTCGACAAATTCCTGTCCGAATTAAAAGTGATACTTGGCTACGTCCCCCAGTTATGCACATTTCTTTTTTATATATGCTATGCGTCATTGATTACTGTTTTTGTTTATTTATTAATAATTTGTTGAATTAATAGATAATATAAATTATGCATCATGTTAGTTAATTTGCATTAAAAAAATTAAATCACACTTTCTTCAATAGCTTCTAGGTCGTGTGACCCAAAACTAGTAACAAAATAATATCACTGGACACCCACAAAAGGTACACCTCATATTCCAAGATATCTCTTCGTTGATTTTTATTAGTGGTGCTTGCGAAGTGAATTACTACTATTATTATTATCTCACAGGCTTATTATAAGCTGTGTCAGAGCATACCCCGGAAAAGGGTATAAGATGTGCACCAGGGGGGTATTCCAGAAAGCTGGGTTAACTTACCATTTGGTAAAACTTAACCTCAGGGTTGATTTACCCCAAACCCGCATACCACGAGTATGTCGGTTTCAAAACCCCTGAGCAGAGTAAGTTTAATCAACCTCCTACTGGTTACCCAAAGTTAATGCGCGTGCAGGGAGCATACATAAAGGCATTTTCAATGGATCGCCGATTTCACGAGTCAAAATGGAAAATCAAAGTGAAAAAAAGAGAGCGGCATACTTCACAGAGGCAGGGATGGAGGTTTTAATGCAGCATATGAAGAATTCAAGACAATAATAATGAAAAAAGCAATACTGCTGCATCAGCTAAAGAAAGAGAGTAAATAACAGGCAGAGTAAATGCGTGAGAGTATTAAATAGCACATTTGACATCGGCTTCCCTTTTATTATACACTGTAAACCCCAATGCTTAAAGTAATTAAACACATTGAGTACTGTTAACGTAAATAATTGCAATTAGGTAAAATTAATAGACTTTTTTGAGTATTCAGAACCTTTTGACATTTTAACAGTAACTGTCACCTTAAAATTCCACCTTCTTAAACTCTATAGAACACTGGTGGCTCAGTGGTACGTTTTTCGCCTGCCCTGCGAAAGACCCGGGTTCGATTCCCGACAACAGCAATTTATTTGATTTGCAACAAGTTCAACAAACTCAAAAATTTATAGTACCATTTACTTAAAATTGGAAACATCATTACTTAAATAACTGATTACCTCAAATTATTTGAGTTTTGCCAACTTAATTGAGTTTACAGTATGTGTAAAAAGTGTTTAAGTGCCAGACATACTGTGCGAACGGCTCTACATACAGTTGCCTTTCCCACATGCTCCGCGTCACCCACCCAAAAAATGCCCTGACACAAAAAAACTAAGTGCTATGTACACTGTAATCAGTTACATAATTTTTTTAAGTAATGATGTTTCCAATTTTAAGTAAAGAGAACTATAATTTTTTTAGTTTGTTGAACTTGTTGCCAATTAAATAAATTATTGCTGCTGTCACCACATCAGAAAAGCCAGGCCGGGGATCGAACCCGGGCCGTTCACCTGGCAGGCGAAACTCTTACCACTGAGCCACCGGTGCTCTATATTTTCCTTGGTGGAACTTTAAGGTAAAAGTTACTGTTATTTAAGTACTTACGATTACTTAAAATATCAAATTTGTTTGACCTAACTGCAATTATTTAAGTTAACAGTACTCAATGTGTTTAATTACTTTGAGCATTAGGGTTTATAATGTAAAGAATGTTTTCTGTGTTAAGCGCAGACCCGCGGTTTATGACATTTGCAATATGCGGTTTCAAGAGATGTGTTAAATAAATTAACGATTTCCTTGAAAACCGATAACACTCTTTCAAATAATCATTAGGGAATTAAAAGACATCAATACGCGGTCTTATAACTCTCTCCCGGCGAAAAATAAAAGCCTCCACATCCGCAGGATCATCATCAAAATCGCACATTATGCTCACTAAACCTCTGAAACAAACTTACCCTGGAACGTAACCTGCTACCGAGCAGGTTATCTTCAGAGAGCAAGTTGCTATGGTTACAAACAAAGTTACCTCCGTTTTTGGAACTGAAAGTTGACGTTATCCACAAACTTACTCTTAAACTTACCCAGGTATGTCACATAACCTGCTTTCTGGAATACCCCCCTGGGGTGCAAGAGGTGCCCAAATTTGCCCCATTGACATACCATGGGGAAAAATCCCATAGTCTTAACATTGAGACCAAATTTGCAAGTGCAGAGCAAGAATTTGGTAGAAATCTCAAATTTATGTTGCTAGCATTATACTCAAAATATTAGCATGTTGTTAACATGATGCTAACAATATAAGCATGTCGCTAGCATGATGCTAACAATATAAGCATGTCGCTAGCATGATGCTAACAATATTAGCGTGTCGCTAGCATGATGCTAATATGATTAGTATGTTGCTAACATGACGTTAAGCTGATAAGCATGTTGCTAACATGACGTTACGATGATTAGCATGTTGCTAGCATTATGCTAATTATATTAGTTTTCAGAAACTAACTATATTTTCTTTCCGAAATTGTACCGCTCTAGTTACTAGTGTTGCTTGCGAAGCCATCTGAGCTATTATTATCTCACAGACTTTTTTTCTTATTTTTCTTCCGTACAAAAGTTCGGTGCGTACTCAGTCCTGTACCATTTGTTGTAGACCGATGAATGAGGTGTCAAATAGTGCGACTTATTCGGGAATGAGGTGCTATGACTTTTCTAAGGGGATTCAAAAATCCCACAGACGTAACATTGATACCAACTTTGACGGATTTTAGCGAAGAGAAGGAATTTTGTGCATATCCTGCACAAAATTTTACCCCCAGGGCACGAGGTCCCCAAATTTGTCCTATTGACATATTATGGGGAAGAATTCCATAGACAACATTGAGACCAACTTTGACGGATTGAAGCACAGAGTGAGAATTTGGTTGTAAGGATTTCTTGAATTTTTGTAGACTCCCCTTTTGTCTACTTAGTGCTCAGCATGTATTCTGCTTGTCCCGCCTGGATCCAGGGAACCCCTCAATGAAACCCACAACTCAGTGCTCAGTGAGCCCTTACTAAAAATAACTGCAGTTTCTTTTTGTGAAGTACAATGCAGTACAGTGCAGTTGGAGTGCAGTACAATGCAGTTGTATTGAAATATTGTTCTGTAACGTTGTCCATTGTAAAAAAAAAAATTACTGCAGATTCTGGGATAAAAACTGCAGTTATACTGCAGTTTTGTGAAGTACAATGAAGTACTATTTACTCACTCACTCATCGTCATTACCGCTTAATCCTGTATTCAGGGTCACAGGGAGCCTGGAGCCTATCCCAGGAGACACCCTGGACAGGGTGCCAACCCATCGCAGGGCAGAAGTACTATTTATTTGGTACTAATTCAGTTAAATGCAGTTGTATTAAAATATGATTCTGTAACATTGTAGTTATTGAACAGTTAATCCTGCATTGAATCCTGCAGTCCTTTACTGGGTTATTCTATTATTATTATTATTATTATTATTTTTATGTTTATTGTTTGGTTCAAGAAATATAGAATCCTACTAAATTCATTCAGCGAAGTGATGTGTGTCTCAATTGTAGTTTGTGATTCTGAATCCTTGGTTTATTAAAGAATGCCATGGTCATCTTATATTCAGGCACAGGCAAACAGAAACCAGTTGGGAGCGGATAGCGTGTGTACAAGGAAAACAATAACGTCTTCCTCTTATACTCTTTCAGTATAAAACTGAAATGTGCTTAAATATGCACCATATAAGACATATGTCTTCATTGATTTTTATTACATTTTTTATAAAAAAAATAAAAAAACACTTTCTTCAGTAGCTTGTAGGTCATGTGACCCTGTGACCACAAACGAAGTACTAAAATAATTGACTCTAAGACCCCAACAAGGTATACCTCTTTGTAGTCCAATTACTTTGTAGCCGATTTTCATTTCAACGCAGTTTGTTATAATTTTAAAAAAAATGTTACATTAAAAGACATCAAACTTTAAATATAGTTGATTTATGTTTATATTGTAATATAATATATAATTCATAATATAGACATAATATTATATTTCGCTTTCTATAAGTATATATTTTTCACGTTTTTGAGGCAAGTATACACAGAGTTTCGGTTCATTTTCTGATGCGCTCAAGTTCACCGAAACTGATACAGAATAGCCCTGTATCCCTGTTTGCTTTCATTATTTTACGAAATCATAATGTTTTAAAGAAGAATAAAAGTAGAGTCTTATAAAGGCTATGTATCTTATTTAGTTGTATTATATAGTTTTTGCACATTAATCTGACAACATCTGTGGCACACCCACTTTTTCTGATGCACACAGAGTTTTCTGGCTACGCAAAATACAAGATGACACAAAATCCCACACGCGTTTTTCTAGAAAAATCACGTAGCTTTTCTACACACGAGATGTTATGCATCCCAGAGACTTTAAAGAGGAGACCAGAATGCCGACCTTTGACAATCTTTAAACGAGATTTAAATGAGAGAGAACTGCATTAGGGCCCCTGATCTCATCCAGGAAAGCCGGCCAGCCAACGACTCCCACCTGTGGCCGCACCCAGAGTGAGCTGGGGGAGGCCAGTTTTGGTTCGTGACAGCGGGGAGAGGTCATCGTCATTAGAGCATGCAGAAGTGCTTCCTCCGCATGCTCGATCCTGCCACTCTGCCAACACCGCCTTCTGCCAGCCGTGTGCCTGCACTGCCTACTGGACTTGCACGTTCACACCTTCACATCTTTCCTTCCCTTTTATCCTTCCTCCCTCCTTTAACACTTTCCTTCCCAATTTTATTACCTAAATATACCTAAATGAAATACCCGTTTTCCCATAAGACCTCGTTTCGTGTCGGTGTGTCTGTGGTGCCACCCGTGCACAAGAGTTAGCTGTCACAATTATATACACTGCTGGTCATTAATAAATACACCCCAGCTAAGATGTGTTCTTAGGCTTCTAATAAATATATTTTTAACAATATAGAATGACAATCCAAAAAGAGAGAAAAATCTAAACTAGTACAATTATTCAGTGGGGAAAAAATTCCACATAAAGATTTTTTTTATTCACATCAAATCATATTTGCCACAATTATTGCCAACCCTGATGTTAATACTTTGCACAACCCCAAGACAGCACTTATTCTCCTCCTATAACATTTCTCAAGATTCTAGAATACAGAAGTGTTCTTCGACCATTTGTCTTTGCACAATGTTTCTAGATCATCCAAAGTCCTGGGGACGCTCTTATGCACTCTCCTCTCCAACTCATCTCAAAGGTTTTCCTCAATTTTTTTGAGAGCCATGAGACGAGCTTGATTTTGTATCTGCTGAACCATTTTTGTGTAGATTTTGCCACATGTTTTGGGTCATTATCCTGCTGAAAGACCCAATGACGACCCATCTTCAGCATTCTGATAGATGCCATCAGGTTTTGATTTTAAAATGTCCTGGTATTTCATGCCATGCACCTTAACTTATACTTCTTTTACCATCCTCCTCACTGTGCGTGGTGGCAAGATAAACAGTCTTTTTTGACACCGTTCCAATTGTTTTAAACTTCTTAATGATTTCTCTGACTGTAGATATGGGCAAGTTTAGGCAAGTGGCTATTTTCTTATAGCCATTGCCTGATTTATGAAGGTCAACTTGAATTGGGTGTTCTCTTGTCTTTCCCATATTGAACATATCACATCATATTTATACCACAGGAACACATGAAGTGATGAATTATTAGTGAAAAGTTTCTAGATACTCTGACCAACGTTATAAGGTACAGTAAAAATTGCAAAAATGCTCCAATTACATTTAGTTTATTGGAATTGTTAGAAGTGTCAAGAATTGTCACAGGTAATTTTTTTTTTTTATCTTTTTTTAGTCATGGTTTTTGTTCCAGTGTGGGATTATGCTTCTGCAGTAGAAAATGAGTTTATTAGAAGCCTAAGAACACATCTTATCCAGGGGTGCCAATAATAGTGACCAGCACTATATATCAATATACAATTCTTTTCCTGAAGTGTCTATGATTTTTTGGCTGATTCTCTATATATATGTATTTTTTTCAACACCAACAAATACAAGTTTGTGATGGGAGGTCCACATATATCATTTTGTTACTACTTTGGGGTCACAGGTATAATAAAATAAAGACGGGTATTATACACCTTTGGGGTCACCTTGTGGGGGTGTCCAAGTAACTTATTTTGTTATTGGTTTGGGGTCACATGACCTAGAAGCTATTGAAGAAAGTGTTTTCTATTATTTTTTATTTTATTTAAAAAATAAATCTAAATCAATTAAGACATATGTTGGGATGAAATGAGGTGTACATAGCAAAATTTTGTTGCTCATCATGAGCTTATTCGTATCTCATGAGATTGAATTGAGCCGTCTCATTTAGGGTTGGGTATCGTTTGGGTTTTTTTCGATGCCGGTGCCAAAACGGTGCCTGAACCGATACTTTGCAAAAGCCACATACATTTTTATGGAACAAAAAATAAAATTCTTAAAATTGAACAATATATTAAAAGTTTACGTACTGGCTGGAAAGCCATAATTATAAACAGAATCCATGTTATATTAGTATTTTACAAATCACTTGACCTTTTGTTAGCAAGAATGCAAGATTTGCATTCTGCAGTTAACATTACATTAGCCTACTACTAACCTGCGGAAAGGCTGCTGTCGTCATCATAATCGGTGGACTCCTTTTTGCTACGGTTGGTATGACTCGGGCTGGGCTCATCCAAACCAATATTGCCAGCTGTTGTCTGCAAGCTGTCAAACATGGTGCATCCCTTTGCTTTAAACTTTATTCCGTGTGCCCTCAAATGTTTCATTAGACTTGACGTGTTTCCCCCTTTACACACAACTGCTGTAAAACATTTACTGCACGTCGCGGTGTCGGAATCTTTTCTTGTGAAATATAGCCACACTTTCAACAGTTTCGTTTTAGGCATTTGAACGAAAGTTAATTTAGCAAGTTAAGATAACGGTAGATCACCTGCTGCCGTCAGAGCAAGTGTAACGTTAAATGGTATCAAAGCTTTCCGAAGTCCTCAAGATTTTTTTTTTATCATTTCTGACACCCCATGAATGCAGTATTTAAATTTTACTAGTGATCATGTTGATGAATCTAATGCTTATTACAGCTGTGTCATCATAGCCCCAGAGAACAAATATATTAATCGACAGTTCAGGCATTTAAGTGACACCGAAATGAGGCACCGAAATTCGCTTTCTGTTTCGGTCCGGTACATACCGGTTATATAGGTACCGGTGCCATAATGGCACCGGTTTTCGGTACCCAACCCTAGTCTCATTACAAGCTTGATTTTCTTTTCTATTTCTCCTAAACCCCAGTTAGGAGAAACAAAGAGACATAACTGAGGCATAACCCGAAACATACTTGAGAAACATTTGAGAAATCTGAGATGTACATGAGAAACTGAACTGCATTTGAAGGAGAAGCAAATGAGCCATATATAAGATCATAATGAGATTAGAGTCAGATATAAATGAGATGCATAAAACACAAATGAGAAATATTAGTTTTATTGAACATATCAAAAATCCTCAATTAACAGCATACAGTGTAATAAACTTAAAGTTCACACAATATAACATACACCAGCAAAATCTGGCAAATTAAGACACTAAATGATACAAAACCTGAAAAAGATATTAAGTGTCACAGTGCTCAACTCGTAGTATAATTTATACAGGAGTTACACAAAGGCCACACCATTGTGACAATCTTCCAATGAAAAGAATCAGTCAAAATGGAGATGAAAAATTGGTTGCTTGCTATATGTAGGAGCTACAAGAACGGGCCAAAGCCAGGAAAAGTTCTCTCTCACCGGCTACATCAGTCTTCTCTTGTGGTAGATGTCCAACATGTTTGTCCAAAGTCTGCAACTTTTGGAATTGCTTAGTACCTAATGGAACTTTGGAATATAGGTAAATCTCAAATGTATTAATATAAACACCATTCAGCTACTCCATTCCCAACAATGAGAGGTGGGCTTATGCTTGCTCATGGGCTGGTGCTTACCTTATCCATTCCGCCAGCATCCATCATCATCATCACTCGGGAGTCCTGAGACTCAGTCACATCCAGGAGGCAACAAAATGAACTTTGTGGCAGTTTACCATGGCTCTGCTCTCTTTTTTTTTTTGTTGTTTTGTTTTTTGAAACTTGCTGATGATGTGGTGCTGATGGAGACACCGGAACATTCTCCTGCATTTTCGTTGTTGAGATGCTTCGTCTCCTGAGGCCTGGCGATGCACTGCACACTTCTCTAAACACTAGGGCTGCAACAACTAAACGATAAAATCGATAATTATCGATAATGAAATTCGTTGTCAACAGCAATTCTGCAATGTCTCCCCTGCTCGCTCAACATGTTCTCCGCGCACGCACTTCTCTGTGTGCGTTCGACTCTGCCCTCACGCGCAAGCAACATTTATTTTTTGTGGGCGCTCGACCAGTATTACAAAATTGCCACAAAACCAGCCAATCACAGACTTCCACACACTACTTCTGATTGGCTGTTCCTTCTCTATCAGCTGGCAATATCTGCAATTATTGTTAAAATGCTGTACTTTGCATACTCAAATGCTGTTATTTATTTATTTGTTTGTTTATTTAATAGAAAGAGACAAGTCCACAACAAGCAGCCTTTATAACAGATGCCTCCAATATAATGGAGTACAACAATTGTTTTGCTTTTTTATTTATTTATATATATTTTGGATATTTAGAGGAGTTTTTACTGTTCAAAAACAAACTTTGTCTTTAATTTAGGGTTTAAAATGTCAAAATTAAGGATCATTAAACTCTATGTGGCTTTAAAAAAAAATTTAAGTTTAGTTTTATACATAACTAATACCCTGATTTATGGTTTTATATCGTTATAAGCAAAACATCAAATTAAAGAAGCGTTTAGGTTTTTATCCGACTAATCGATTAATCGGAAAAAAATAAGCGGCCAACTAATCGATTATCAAAATAATCTTTAGTTGCAGCCCTACTAAACACACTGGCCACTTAAACATTTGCAGGCTTAGAGCATGTGCACATTGCATAAGCAAAAATTATGTTTTTATTAGAATCTATATGTACTGTAGGCTTAACTGGGTTGGCCATGAAACATTTTTTGAACATTTAGCCATAAATGTATAATCAAAAATAGATTTGGCCTTAAATAATAAGTGTGTACAGAAATCACTGAACACAAACATTCTCTCATTGCTTCATTTCTTGATAAAAAATAAAAAATATATATATATATATATATATATGTATATTGTATTTTAGTTATTTATTGGTAATGGCATTTGTACAGAATGTAAAGTAAGTTTGCCATTTGCCAGTTTACTTTCAATAAATTCATTAAGGTTCATTCATCAACTAGGGACACCTGGGTGTACTGTATAATAAAATAACTGGTGGTTGGATTTTTTTTTTAAATTAAAGAAGCTAGATTTTGAAATAAAAAATTTATCTATTATAAAGCAATTGTGTAATTGACTTTAGTTGTTACCAACCTACATATCTACATATTTTCATTTTAGAGATCCAACCTACTAACGCTTCCCTCCATCTACCCATATGTGAAGAGTAAGATGAAGTATATAAAAAAAATAAAATACTAAACACTCTTTAGTGTAAATGGAACTTTTTGTCAGAGAACCCTAGCCCTTAATCCCCAAAGCATTTTAGCTATTATTTGCATTATGTTTTAACAAATATACTGTATATGAGTTTAACTAACTATACACACATGACTAAGCAAATTTTTTCAAAAGGATCATATCAGAAAACCCAAATTAACAGTTTACAATTACTGTATACTTTGTGTGGGAAAACCTGCTTTGGGAAAACAAAAAATATATGAGTCGCACACGAGACAAATATGAACTATGTCTGAGATTTTAAGGTAATGAGCCACATTTGAGACAACTTTGAGATGCAGAAAATGGTTAAAATCTCATTCAAGTCTCAAAGATGGCTCATTTCTGTCTAGGAGACAAAGAAGGGATTAACATGAGATCTTATCTTGGAGTTTCTTTGCTATGGGACAGTTTGTTTGTGTGTACAGACTTTAGGTATAAAACAATGTAGATTTGCATTACAGTCACACCAAGTTGGGGCAGGCAGTCGTTTTCTGATAAATAATACAAGTGCATTTCTTGTTTACTATCAGCACTCGCTACTGAAGGAATTTTTCTTTTAATTCATCATAAAACCTAACAATTGGAACACTTTTCTGAAACCTAACATTAGATTAACTGACTATTTGGATAATATAGTCAACGTAGTACTAATTTACATTTTAAATGTTTTTTTAACAGGTATAAGGATCATTGGTCGGGATGTGACAGTAACAACAGGAGACGATGCACAATTATTCTGTCAAGCGGTCGAGACAACAGAGCGTCTAACAAGCATTACGTGGCAAAGACAAACAAAGGAAAAACCAACAAATACAGATTTCTTTGCTGTCACTTCCACTGGCAAAGAGGAACATATAAACGGACTGAGGGACAGAGTGAAATTCAACGGCAGCATTTCTGGACTCATCGGCTCAATTCTTCTAAGTAGTGTTATTGTTTCAGATGAAGGAATCTACACCTGCGTCTTTAGCGTATTTCCAAGTGGACCGTATCAAACAGAAATTCACCTCGGGGTACAAGGTAAGAGCTCTTAGTCTAATTTGATTTAACACTACATTCGGTAAGACCTGTTAAACTTAACCAGTATTAGGCTTCTAACAGTTCAGTAGGTGTAGCTTAATCAGAGCTACACCTTGTCTACTCTTTGACATCGCCTCCCTGTTCTTATCTATTCACACAAAGTTCCGTCCCGGGCTTCTACGATGAATGACACAATAAGGTTTGTGTTGACTGTAGCAGGACATTGAGAGCCCTGCTGTAATCTTACATTAGCTTAGCTATTCTTACTAGCCAGACTCCTTACATGCTGGCTGATAACATTGAGTTGGCTTGCTTGCAATACACTTCCGCTATCTTTTTTACATGCTCTGTGTAAAGCTCCGTAGTGGGCACAGAAATCATGGACACAAGGCTGTGTTGCAGTGAACGCAAGTGCTTTTTATTTACAGTATTCAGTGTCAACAGAATTATTGAAAACTAAGGTGGAATAGGAAGATGAGCAGACGAAATAATCACTGTGGTGCGGTACAGGCTCGGGCGAGACAATGCGATGTGCGGGGGCGAGCCGGAGTGGAGGACGCGCTGGCCGAGGATTCAGGCGCGCAAGAGCACTGGCCTCTTCTCGTTGGTGTGCGAGGGAAAGGGCTCTCGCTAGTGTCGGAGTCTGCGAAGAGAAGAGAACAGTATGAATGGCGTGCTTTGTTCACCAGCATACGCCACCAGGGTTTTTTGTTGGGAGTCGCGACAGGTGGATGGCAGGTGATGCATGCCGGTTATTTGTGTCACCCTGCGCATTTTTGAGATTTAGCGCAGCTCTCCAAGGTGCTAGAAGTGTCTCGCATTTTCTCTGGAGCACACTGGCTATAAGCTCATCACCAAACTTATTGCAGTTTCGGTAAACCAACCGCTCAACAACATGAACGGTTGTATGTTCATGTCCATGTCGCCTACGACCACTGAGTTGTAAGCCATAATCATCAAAATTGAAATAAATAAACACTTAAAATATCAGTATGTGTGTAATAAATCTATTAAATATGAGTTTCGCTTTTCAAATTGAATTACTGAAATAAATAAACTTTTCAATGATATTCAAATTTCTTGAGATGCACCTGTATTTTTTTATACTGAAAACACAAAGTCTTTATACACAAAGTGTGTTAAGTTCCTTATTTTTTGCTTTGTCTTACTCTTCACATGTATTTCAGAAAAACTGGTTTTGATTTTAATTTGTGGGATTTGTTGAACAAACAAGTCTGATCCATGGAGGCTCCACTTAATGTTATCAGGATAAAATAGTTTTTTTGACAACAAATTTATTGTCGATTTGTTCATGGAGTCATAGCGTTTGAGCGTTTGATCTCTCTGTCATGTAGGTGTTAGGTTTAGTGAAGTGAAGCAAGAAATAGTGTGATGGCAAACACCTTATCGAGCAAAAATCTCCTAAGTGTGGGAAGATCTCACTATTAGCTGAAGCCGTACAGTGAAACCTTGGATTACGAGTAACGCGGTTTACAAGGGTTCCGGAAGACGAGCAAAGATTTTTAATAAATTTTGACTTGTTTTAGTTTACGAGTGCCAAGTATCATTAAAAATCATGTGGCAAGCATGCGCTTCTTGTTTTTCTTGTTTTTACGTGCACTCGGCACCAAAACAAGAAGCACACACATGCGCTTCCTGTTTTGATGCTGAGCGCATGTCATCACAACTGAACCAATGGCTATTCACTTTCTCATGCTGCAGATTGTGGGCAATCGAGTTGTAAACATCCGAGCGCGTGTATGCTGTTTACAACACCGCTGTGACCGCGTTAGCGCATAAAGCATTTTTTATTTACTTTTAAAGTATTTATTTATTTTTGTGTCTTTACAGTGCTTTAGTACTTTAGTGTACTGCAACAATGGCACCCGCGAAGAAAAAGTTGCAAAGGGAAGGTGGTAAAAAGAATGAGATGATTGCTGGAAGTTAAAAAAGAAATCATTAAGAAGCGAGAGCAAGGTACGCGAGTGGCTGACCTCGCAAGATTTTATAAAAAGTCTACGTCAATGATATGCACAATATTAAAGCAAATAAAAGAAATTGCCGGACTAGATGCAGCAAAAGGAGCTAAGCGCATATCAAAGCAGCGGCCACGTCTCTTGGATGATGTAGAAAAGTTGCTTCTCATGTGGATAAACAAGAAGCAGCTTGTCTGTGATACCGTGACTGAGCTACTTATCTGCAAAAAGGCAAAAAACTTGTACGCCAACCTCGTAAGCAAACTGCCAGGTACGTCGACAGAAAATGTAGAGGGCTTTAAGGGGAGCAGGTGCTGGTTTGATAATTTTAAGAGGAGAAGTGGCATCCACAGTGTTGTGCGGCACGGAGAGGCTGCGAGTTCAGACGCCAAAGCAGCCGACGCGTTCGTTTCCGAGTTTCATGAGCTCATGGTTTCTGAGTGTTACCTGCCGCAGCAAGTTTTTAACTGCGACGAGACAGGGCTGTTTTTGAAAAAAATGCCAAAGAGGACTTACATTACAGCAGAAGAGAATGCATTGCCGGGTCACAAGCCTATGAAAGACCGACTCACGCTATTGTTTTGTGCTAATGCAAGCGGGGATTTAAAAATCAAGCCCCTGCTTATGTATCATTCTGAAAATCCATGAGCCTTTAAAAAATGTAAAGTGCAGAAGACTCAGTTAAATGTTATGTGGAGGTTCAACAGCAAGGCTTGGGTCACTTGTATCCTGTTTGTGGAGTGGATCAACGAGGTTTTTGGTCCTGCAGTGAAAATCTTTTCGAAGAAAATCTGCCACTCAAAGTCTTGCTGGTTATGGATAATGCTCCTGCTCATCCTCCAGGCCTTGAGAACGACTTACTGGAGGAATTTGAGTTTATTAAAGTCAAGTTCCTTCCTCCCAACACCACTTCACTACTCCAGCCTATGGATCACATATGACCACCGACGAACTGATGGATCTGCATCGTGAGCACCAGCAAGAGGTTATGGAGGAGATCTCATCAGAGGAGGAGGAGAAAAAGACAGAGGAATTTCTAACTTTCAGTGAGATTAAGGAGGTGTGTAAAATGTGGGAAACTGTGCAAAAGTTTGTAGAAAAGCACCACCCGAATAAGGCTGTAGCAGTGCGCACAATCAATCTGTTTAATGACAATGCAATGTCCCATTTCCGTGAGATTCTCAAAAGGAGGCAAAAGCAGGTGACATTAGATAGATTCCTGGTAAGAGTTACCCAAAAAGAGAAAGAGGCTGGTGAGCCAACAGGCAGCAGTGATGAGTAAATCGTGATCGTGAAAGTCTTGGTTTTATTTACAGTATTTTATTTATTTGATTTTTACATTAAAAGTGCAGCTTATTTTTGTTTTATTTTAAAAGTGCTGGTTACTTTGGTTAGATTTTTGTCCTATATTTTGTATATATTGGATAATTTTATAATAAATATTTTTTGCTTGTGGAATGCATTATCTGAGTTTGCATTATTTCCTATTAGAAAGTCTGCTTTGGTTTAAGAGTGTTTTGGATTACAAGCACACTTCTTGAATGAATTATGCTCGTAAACCAAGGTTCCACTGTACATGCATCCTTCACCACCAGCACAATGTCTTTCCCTTTAATTTTAGTGCAAGAGTCATGTTGGTGAGAAAGGATTCACACCTCAAGGGAATGTGGATAATTCCTGACTGTGTTGCTGTGAGTTGGGATTTCCAGTTAGGTTACATTACAGCCAGCTGCAGTTCTCCTCAATGAACCTTTATAAGTTGAATTCACACCACACAATTCACCGCAGACTTTATCTCGATTTTCTTAACATTTCAACTTTCATAAATATATTTAAGCTTTAAATATAGGAAAATTCATTAAAAGACATTTTTTAATAACGTTTTCATTTTAGTTATCTTGATTGTTAGTTACCACAGGCAAAAAACACCTTTAAGCTTAATCAGTTGTAATCCGATTAATTGTTTCAATAATCGATAGATAAAGTCCTTCCGGTGTGTGTGGACAGAGGAGGCTTCAGACATCAAACTGCGCATCAAACTGCGGTTTGTAGGTGTTTTGTATTTGTTGCACAGTATATAAAAAAACACTTTTGTAATGCAGGCAATGCGGCCCGTTTCCTGTGGAAATACTGAAGTCATTGCAAAATAGAATGTGGTACAATAATTTATCCATCTTAATTATCTTGTTTTATAGATTAGAAATGGTGCTAAAATCTCCACTATAATAATTACACTAAAATAATTCAGTGTAAATATTTGTTTAGTCACATGATTTGCAGATGCAGTTGCATGAATTATGTGCAACAACAAATTTATATACAGTATATACACATACACACAGACATATTTTTATATACATATACAGTATGTCACAAAATTGAGTACACCCCTCATCTCTGCAAATATTTATTTATATCTTTTTATAGGACAACACTACATAAATGACTCTTTGAAACAATGAAAAGTAGTCAGTGTAAAGTTTGTATAGCAGTGTAAATTTATTGTCCCCTCAAAATAACTAAAATACAGCCAATAATAGCTGAACCCCTGGCAACAAAAGTGAGT
>JAAGKR010001344.1:0-80000 GCA_011419295.1 Clarias macrocephalus
TTTGTATTTATTGTTTACTACACATGTTCGACGTGTACATCAATATGTGGTATGCATGTTTTCCAGCTCCTAAATGTTTTTTTGAGGACTTTGCTCAGTATATTCGGATGAAAAATATTTGCTCTACGTATTGTTGTTTGGGGTAGTGGTTATCAGTGTGACCTTGCGGGGTTCGAATCCCGCCTTGGGTCTGTGTTTGTGTAGTTTGTGTGTTCTTGGTCAGTTTCCTCCGGTTACGCCGGTTTCCTCTCACCGTCTAAAGACATGCAGATTAGGTTAATTGGTGGTCCCAAATTGTAGTAGTATGTGTATGTGTGCCATATGATAGATTGGAGCGCCTGTCCAGGGTGGACACTGCCTTGTGCCCTGAGTCACCTGGAATAGGCTCCAGGCCCCCATAACCCTGTATACAGGATAAAGCAGTATAGAAGATGAGTGAATTAATATTCTTATTAGTTCCTGACTTTCAGGAAACCTGGTACAGTTTTTGCCCCTCTGTTCACTGCTTTTCAGAAACAGTTGCTCCTTTTTCATTTAACCCCCTCTCCAAGGCAACCTGTATTATATTATTATGTTCATCTAAAGCTAGATACATTTCATTTGATTTGTGTTTGGGAAAAAAAAAACTTGTATAAGCAGCACTACTGTGTGTGTATATATATATATATATATATATATATATATATATATATATATAATGTGTATGAGGAGGTCAATCAAGTTCTTCCATACCGAACTTATCAATACATGCCTTTATAGTCCTTGCTTTGTGCAATGGGGCACGGTCATGTTGGAAAAGGCCTTCCCCAAACAGTTGCCACAAAGCTGAAAGCATAGCACTGTCCTAGATGTATTGTCCTGTACCAGTAGGTACAGTAGGAACTAAAAGCAGAATTATCTATATATTTGGGAACCTCTGTAGTCCAACTAAGGACCATGGAGGCCAATGCTGATGAGACACTCTGTGAGCAAACATGGTACACTGTGTGAGCAATTTGAGAACGCCAAATCTGCATGTCTTTGGTCTGTGGGAGGAAACCGGAGTACCCGGAGGAAACCCACCAAACAGGGAGAACATGCAAACTCCATGCAGACCCTGAAGGTGCGAGGCCACAGTGCTAACCACTAAGCCACAATGCTGCCATATACATCCATCTATCTAGGAACCTCTGAAGCCCAACTAGGGACTGTGGAGGCCATTAGTGATTACCATTGTATTTTTACAACCGTTTTAGGACCTCCGGTCAACATTTACACACTACAGGGCAATTTGGGAACCCCAATTAGCCTAACCTGGATGTCTTTGGATTTTGGGAGGAAACCGGAGTACCCGGAGAAAACCCAATACGCAGGGGGTATCTTCAAATACACAGACCAGAATCAACCCTTAGAGTTGCAAAGCAACAGTGCTAACCACTAAGCAATATATATATATATATAGTTATTGTTTATTAATTAGTTACAGTAGTGACATCTGTTACTTGTTTGTTGATACACACTGGAAGCAGTGGCAGGACGTTAAAAAAGAAAAAGCACGTGCGCTCCCACATACACACACGCACGCACACACACACACACACACACACACTTTCTTTCTCTCACACACACACACACAAACGCACGCACGTGCAGCACTGTTCCGGCGCGCGGGATTTGTTAGCAGGAGCTTTCTGGAGCGGAGGAGGAGGAGGAGGAGGAGACGTGCACGCGCACCTGTTTTAGGCGCATTACGGTAGAGCCGATTGTCCTCCGAACACATCGCCGCTGCGCGCGAGCCGGAGTAATCCAACACTGATTTCTTCTCCACGGAAGAGAGAGAGAGAGAGAGAGAGAGTGCGCGCGTGAGGTGCGGGACACGGGATGCCAGCGAGGAAGAAGCGTCGCTAAGAGCTGAGACAAAACACAAAGAAAAAGAAGAGAGATAGAGAAGAAGAAAACGAAGAAGAAAAAAAAACCCAGGAGGGAAGAAGAAGAAGAAGAAGAAGAAGCTCGTTTTCGCTTTCACGAACTTTTCCCGAGCGGTGACCATGAGCTAGTGTGCGCGCGCGGGGGTATTGTTTCTGCTGAGCGTCCAGAGGAAAAGCGAATAAACACAAAAACAAAAACAACAACAGGAAGGACTGATACAGACTGAACGCAAAAGTAATGATTCCGCGAGTTTGATTTTGCGTTTGTTCAGTTTTTTTTTTGATCGCATCTTCCTGCGGTGTGTGTGTGAGAGAAAGAGTGTGAGAGTGTGTGTGTGAGTGTGTGTGAGCGGCTTTTTGGAAACACCGGGACGCTTCAGCCAACCTGGGAACGAGAACATCCACATGGTCGAGCGCGCGCCCTGAAACTTCACTTCTTCCGAGTTTGCCAACAGGTCCATATTACTCTTTATTTCTTTTCCTTATCAGCTTTTCCTCCTCTTTTCCTCCTCTCTAGTCTAATGAGTTGTGTTTAAGGGGGAAGAAAGAGCGCGTGCGAGTGTGCAAAAGGTAGGAGAGTTTTTTCTTAAAACAAACAAACAAAGAAAGAAAAGACAAAACAAACAAAAAATATTTTGGCTGAAAAGAAACAACAACAAAGCAAACTTGTTTAGCATTTAGTTTTTTTGTGTGTGGAGAAATGTAGAAACCACCTGAAATCTTAACAGGAAAAACTTAAATAGTTTGTTTTAAAATATATGATGTGCAATGTTTGAAAAAAATATATATATATTTGTATATAAATATATAATAATGCTTTATGGTGAAATGAGGGAATGCTTAAAATCTTAAATGAAAGTTTGTGTAAACTTTTGCTTTGTTTGTGAGAAATGCACTGAAAGTCTGAAAACAAAGTAGGCTATGCAGGCATACTTAATCTAACTTAACAGCATTTCTACCATTAAAGAAATTGACAGCTTCTGACACCCGCTCTTCTTTCCTATATATCCTTTTTCCTGTTCAAATCAATGAAGTTCAAAATAAAAACCATGCTTGATGGACTTAAATTTCTACACAGAATAGTAATTGTATTATCCAATAATAATAATAATTATAATAATAATAATTATTATTATTATTTTTATTATTATACTAGTAATAATAATAATAGCCCTATAAAACAAGCTTTGTGTTCATGATTTAGAATTTAAATTCGCCATTACTAGTATGATCTGCGCATCATTAATAAATTCTATAATCAGATTTAATAAACCTTAATGCATTAATAAATAAAACAGTAATGTGTGTTTTTCCTGCTCGGGCTGTTCAGAGTGTGCACGCGCTCAGCTGCACTGTTAAACGCAGCGTTCAAGTTTCCAAAACGTTAAGGTTTTAGTTTTTTGTCTTTTTTCCCCTCCCAAACCGCAAACAAGGTATTCAACTTGACCAAAACAGTAAACAAATAAAGAAATTATGCTCTAATTCTTAATACTATAAATATTATAATAAAAAAACATACATATTTAGTGAATATAATGTAGTACAAAAAAAAGTGTATTGCGAGCGCGCGAGACTGACAGCGCTGGTGTTCATTATGACAGATGGTTATTGATCCGTGTGGATTTAGCCTTCTACAACGCTTTATAAAACGCTGTTACGGCTGTCTTCTGATTTCCGGGGAAACGGAAACTTGTCAGAGGTGCAACTTTGACCTGCCGGTTATTACTGAAGAGCTTAAAAACGATGAACACTGCACGAGAACATTTAATCCCAACACTAACAGCGCGTGGAGTAAAAGTTTGGCCTCGCGCTCCGTTTAGGCTCCACGCGCACCGTTGATAAACTGTGCAAAAACAGGCGATTTTTAATTTTATAAAACAAATAATAAATCTAGTGCATATTCGTTCACTTAGTGTTAAATTAAAAAACCGTGCATAAATGTGTGTAAACTTAAAAAAATGTCTTCTAACTTTTCTTTATGCTACAGTTTGTTTTTTCCTCCTAATTAATATTTTATTACATGATGTGTGATAAAAAAAGTCAAGTGCATAACTCCATTAAACCAAGGAATTACATTTAAGTTAAGGTTTACTTGTTTAAAATATGCACCCAGATGCATGATTTGCACATTGGTATAAATAATAAATCACTAATCTAGATTCCACTCATCCATGCTTCTCGCCACAAATGTTCTCTGGCGTGTAAAATTTACACACAGGATGGCCCAGTGTTTGACATGCGTGTTATTACAGGGTGACTGATGCAGGACAGGGCTTCGGGCACTATAAATTTCCCTCTAGCGGCTCTCTGAGCCTGTTTCCCAGTGGCATTCCTGCCATCGCCTGGTGCCATTCCCAACATTTGTGTCCGCACACACAGCCTTTTGGACGCAGTCACTGTTGTTTATTTTCTGCTTTCATGTTTTTTCCTGATGTATTGATATATGTATTTTTTTGAACGGCAATGAATACAAATGAATCATCTGCCTATCCTGTGCTCGGTTACACTGGATGTCGAAATGAACTTGAACTTCACCTGCAGTATCAGAAATACTGTGTTTTGGTAGAAGAGGGGAAATTTATATTTTTTATGAATTAAAAAAATTATAATAATTATTATTTTTTAATTAGCATGTCCAGCATGGTATTTTGGTATTTCTATAGCTCCCTTTGCTTTATTAGTATTACGCTATGTCCAGAAGAGGCAAAAAATAATTGTGTAAATGTGCTGCTTTCCACTACCTGCTCTTTTCAGTCATGCTTGAATGATGGCGTAATTCAGTGTGAAGCCCAACCAGGCAAAGAGCACAGATCTTCCCTTTCTTTGCGAATACAAATGATAGTAATGAGGATAATTCTGAGGAGGCGACTTCAGCCGCATTGTGCGCTTTTGTGTCGCTTTTTGAGCCGCAAGTGGCAGCGGCCCCACTTCAGACAAATCGTTTTCACACACCAGCTCTGCGGCCAAACGCGAAAATAAAGAAGGAGGTCTGAAACATCACACACTTCAGTTTTTTCTTCGTTTTCCCCCCCTTTTTTTACTCTTTATTACAAGCATATTATTTAATTCTCATTATATTTCATATTATAATGCATTTTAATTTGAAGTGAGATTGGAGTGTGTGAACAGGCATTCAGAAGTTTTCCTTTAGTGGAACTGGTGATGGCTGACAGGTCAGTGTGTGTGTGTGTGTGTGTGTGTGTGTGTGTGTGTGCCTGCGAAGGTTTTATGTGTGTCGTTAGAGGAGGAATATTTGTGTGTTGTATCAGTTCAGTTTTGGAACTAACAGATGTCAGCCTTGGTAGTGTTTGATGCTTTTGTAAAAAAAAAAAAAAAAGGATGTGCTTTAGCTAATTGTGTGTGTGTGTATTATGTATGTGTGTGTGCTCTAGTCAAGTGATATGGATGTGGATTTAAGTTCTTATTCCTCGCTGTCCTCATTTCAAGCACTTTTGATTTTTACGAAGCGCCATCCTCTGCACTTGTTGGCTCGGCTACCATTAAACACTTCTGCCGTTTAAAAAAAAATAATATTAGTTTTATTTTTTGCTCGAGCACTTTTTTCTCCTGATCAAAGTGTTTTTGAAGAGTAAAACACACCCATGTGTTGATGTAGAATGAAGATTTTGGTTGTATTGTTTGACCCCGTGTCACGTCACTGACCGTTTTCCCTCCACTCTTCCCCCCCCCTCGCACTCGAACGCGTTTGTGCAAAATATGCAATAATTAAGTTTGCCTCTTTTATACTCGGGCGAACCCTCAGCGAAAGGTCAGGCCGGGATTTTACGGCCATTTGCCTCCTTTGAATGCGTCGCCTCTCGCGCTGACCAGCAGCAACCAGCAGCGCTGCAAAGAAACGGTGATTAAACATGTGGTTTTAATTGAAGATGTTATTCAGTGGAACGGCGAGCCAGGGCATTTTCTTTTTTTGCGTGAATAATAAATTACACACGTTTTCAGACAGTGAGGCCTGGTTTTATTAAGACTCACAGAATGGTGTCATTTTCTCCTCAGAGAGGAACGACCAAAAAAAAAAAAAAAAAAGAGAAAAGAAGCAGAAATAAACTTTAATACAAACTGTTGCATATTTGCCATCTGTGAATCAGGAAGAAAGTAAAAGGTTTTTGTGGTGATAAGAGGAGGGATGTTTTCCAGATGACACACTTCATCTGATTAATTGAGGCACTGTGTCGGGCAGAGATGGCATGAACCCTGAACAGCATGGCGGTCAGTCCTGGCGCTGGGGAATTTTTTCACAGCGTCACTTTCAGAATGATTTTTTTATTTTTTTTTGTCTCACTTCACTGCTAGCTGGAGTTCCTCTTTGCAAGTTCTTTTCCTATCTAACTATATCTATTTATATATATGTGTGCATATTTATATATATATATGGACCTCTGGGAGAGATTGTACAGCATTATTCCAGGTGGTTATGAGCTAAACAAATGCTTTTAAGATCACTGTATGGGCCTGGGTCGAGGCCCGTTTCCACTGAGGAGTGGCATAAAGTCAGCAAGAGGAAGTCAGGATGGAAGCAACAGTATTAGTGGCAGAGGTGTTGGTCATTATTCCTCGTGATCCATTAGCTAAGCGTCCCGGGAGAGCACTGGGCAGACAGCGGCCCAGCTTTATGGCCTATTATCGGTGCTTGGAGTTGAGCGCAGCCATCAAACCACTTCCACTGGAGAGACAGGAAGAGGGAGAGATACACAGAACGGGAACGAGGAAGTCAGGGCAGTGACCAGGGAGAGCGCGGAGGAGAAGATGAAACCGTTCACAATAACAAACCCCTCACACCCGGATGAGGCCGATCGATACGCACGGCGACACGGTCGGAGTTTGCTTTAAGCGTTCAGCGCACTGGCTGATGAGAGAGAGAGAGAGAGAGAGAGAGAAAATAAAATCAAGCAGCTCCTGCTAAGTTTGCGTTCGGCCTGACAGCTGTATTTGGGTTATGGATTTTCTCTCAATCCTGCGTCTCCTCCCCTGGTCCTAACCTCCGCTGCTCTGTCTTTCGCGAAGGTCCTCATAACACGACGTCGTGTATATTTTGAAAACCCTAGTTAAAGACTGACAAACCATCACGTCCATCAGGCGGAGAAAGGGGAGGAGGGGAGGACGCAAGAGCATACATATCAGTTAAGCTCCTCTGGAGAGAGAGGGGGGAAAAAAAGACGCAGAGGGAGAGAAACTTTCAGCAGTTTTTAATGCGCCCGTGAAAGACACGGGGGTGACGGCTAAACGACAGCTCCAGAGAGAAAGCCAACGCCGAACACGCTTTAAGTTTCCTTCGCACCGTTGTGCTCGGTGTTTAAAAAAGCACACACACAGACACACGCGCTGTCGAAATCCCGTCATCTCACAAAAAAAATAGTGCGATTAGCAAACTTCAGCAAGCACACGCTAGCGGCCAGGAGCTGAGCAGATCTTTTTTCGAGTCGCTTTTGTTTTTTTGAGACAAATCCTAATCCACATCCTGGTGTTGAAAGTGCGGGGAGGGTTACACAGCGCTGCTGGCAAATCCGTTCTTCCACAAGGTGACCGCGTTCCTAATGTACATCAGCTAATCCACTAAGGATCTGCTGAGTAAAGGGAGTTTAAAGTGGCACTTCAGGTATTTTAGCATCTGTAGAAAAAATATTAAAAAAAAAAAAACGTACAAAATCCTATTCCCGTTCAAAATGGTAAACATGCCTGGTTTCATAGAGAACGCTCGCTGAGGAGAACTTTGAGGAACGGCTGTTATGGAGCGAGGGGTATTTATCATTTATCACCTCGGATCCTTTGGGAAGCTCTCAGGATGAAGTGCCCTGCTATTGCTCTGTGTGTGTGTGTGTGAGTGAGTGTAGGAGTGTAGGTTGCTGGCAGGTGTATATATATATATATATATTTTTTTTTTTCCCCCCTCTGAATGACATCGTGATCAGAGGATGGACTGAGAGAGATTAGAGATGAAGCGTTAACCCATAAAGCAGCATCTCAGCTCACACAACCCGAGAGGAGATCCCCCTGTTTCCGCGTCCACGTGGTCGCTCGCGGTCGATGGCGGTCCGGAAATTTCTGTCGTTTAATGAGACAGCGATGGAAAAGCAGGCGCATGTCACCGCTGGATCTCGATGTTACAGACATTTCATTTTTTATTAATATTTTTATTTTATTGTTCCTGTCATACATATAACGGAATGGGTTTTAGATTACATTGTGTGTGTGTGTGTGTGTGTGTGTGTGTGTGTGTGTGTGTGTGCGCGCGTATGTGGGCGGGTGTGTTTGAATATCAAGCAGGACAGAAAAAAAAAAGTTTTCAATGTAGTAGAAGTAGAAGTGAAATTGCTGAAAGGATTTGAAAGATGCAACACAACACAATAAAGGCAACTTTAATTATTTATTTATTGTATTGTCCAAAAAATAGTCCAGGCTTGTATTGAAAAAAAAACTTAATTAATTAATTATTATTATTATTATTATTATTATTATTATTATGACACAGTACCTGATTTCATAGCTAATCCAGGAACATGTGTGGAAATGTTTTTTTAGTTGTATAGAATTGTGCTCTGGTTGATGATGATGATGAGAATCAAAATAAATCAGAATCTCTCTCTCTCTCTCTCTCTCTCTCTCTCTCTCTCTATATATATATAAAGAAGTTGTGAAGTGTGTGTGTGTGTGTGTGTGTCTGTGCACTTGCTGAGAAGGAGTAACCATTGAGTAGAACTGCTTCTTTTGCACTCCATCTGCAGGCTGTGGGCAGCAGGCATTGTTGACCGAGGCACATCTGCCACTATATTATCCCCAGCTGTTATCTGCATAATTGTGTAATACACACACACTCACACACACACTTAGACAGTGTCCCCAGCTCTCCCTCCTTAGCTCTCTGCTCCTGTATGTGTGTGTGTGTGTGTTGTTAGGGCTGATGGGGTGATTCGCGGTCAGATTCAGTTGAGGTGAGCATTAGTGTGTGTGTGGGTGTGTGTGTGTGTGTGTCAGTGCCACTTGCCTGATATGTACGCACAGATTTTGCACAGGTACTTCTCTCTTTTTACAGAAATAACACGGCGAGGATTTCCCTCCTCTGTCCACTCCTCCTCTTACACACCAGTGAACTTTTCTCCTGGCTTTTTTTTTCTCACTCTGGCTGTGTGTGTGTGTGTGTGGGAGAGAAAGAGAAAAAGAGAGAGATGCATGGCACTACCTTTTGAAGTGCTCCTCCATTCTGAAGAATATTTTTCCTACGCGTTTAAATTGCAGACGTGCTGACGTGAACGCACGCTTAATAATTAACCGCGGACCAAACGTACGATTTGTCGAGGCGAATTTACCAAAGTTTATGAGTTTTTCGCCCGTTATCCCAACGCTCCTAGGTTGTTCTAGGCAACGCGTTCGTCTGTAATTAAGCACTTTCTTTCTTTCAACAGCAGATGCTCCCTCCTCCTCCTCCTCCTCCTCCTCCTCCTTCTTTCCCTCACTCAGCATGAAGAAAGACTCATTATTTCTCTTTTAGTAATCCCAGTACTGAGTGTGTGTGTGTGCGTGCATGTGTGTGTGTGTGTGTGTGTGTGTGTGTGTGTGGGTCAAGAGAGAAGCCTTCCTTCCATAAGCCTAGCCGAACTGACGTCTCCTCTGCAGCAGCCTCATTGAGAAGAAGTTTTATAGGTTCTTTCTGGCCAAGATAGAGAAAGCAGAGTCGTTCAGATACATATGTGTGCGTGTGCACGTGTGTCTGTGTACGTGCCTGTCTGTGCGAAGCGATGATTTTTTTAAGCATCGTTGTTCCCTTGCCACACAAGTGACTGTTCTTTTCCGACTGATCACTTAAACAGCACCAGAGCTGAACCAAACGCCGACTTAAAGAACGCCGACGTTCCTCTCTTTGTCTTTAACCATCATTTCATCCTGTCCTTTTTAAAATTATTATTTAAAAAAAATAAAATCTTTCGCCTAATCGCTTTGCGACGGAAGACATTTGCATCGAGACACCTCACCTTTTCAAATTAATTAGGCTGATGGCATCCTTGAATCCGTCATGAAAGATGAGTTAATTAAAACAGAACCACATTTTCATGCTCTTTTTTTTTTTTTTTTGCGTTTTTGGTTGTTTAATTGTCTTTCCATGGACATTTAAAAAAAAATAGAAGACACGGACGCTTCCTGACTTTCCATTTAAATTGCTTTTTTTTCCCACCCTCACATGACATTTGACCAGCTTTTTATTAAAACCTGATCAACAGTAGCGAGGAGCGCACGTCCCTCTGACCGCGCTACACGTCCACGCGTCTCTCGAATTCGTTTTTATTTTTACCACCAAAAAAAAACATATAATCTGATGACTTTATATTATTCTAACAGCTGTTTCTTTAATGCGAATGATATTCATTACACGATCACGTATTCACAGTTTAACATGAGAATATGTGCGGACGTGGATTGCTATTCTGTTTTAAATAAATATCGGCACATTAGCGTTAATCGTCTGCGATGTAAACTTTCTTTCAGAAAGTATGCGCGATAAAAAGAAAAAGCACTTAGCAAGTTGTTAATACAGCAAGACAAGCCTAACAAAATCACAAGTCTGAAAGGAAATAATACAGAATGAGCTGTGAAGGTCGCTGTCTTTATTTGCCGTTTTCCCCCCGTGTGATCTGTACGGGTCTGGACTTTATGTTTTTTTTTTTTTTTTTAAAGATTGAGCAAGGTGAGAAAGGGAGGGATGGAGTAAAGAAGGGGAAAAATTTGAGGGAAGAGGGAAGTCTGCATGGCCCAGCCACACGCTGGGGCTTTTTACAGCACGATAGCGAAGAACTGAAGAACTTCTTGAAGTTTCCAGAACCCCGGGCATCTCCAGGGTGCCGTTTAACCTGAGACGGCAGGGAGCGCGAGGCGTAGAAGGCCGAGCGGACGCCGCTTTCTTTAGCCTCAGCCCCACAGAGCGAGCCTTCTCTCCTCCACGGCTAATTTCCAAAACACAGCCCCGGATTGTCCCCCTTCTGCTCTTTTCATACTCAACAAAAGAAAAAAAAAGGAAAGAGAGAGAGAGAGAGAAAAAAAAGACACCCTCTTGTCCACGCAAGATCGTTTTTCATCAGCAGGTCAGATCCTTGGATCCACCTCCTGAAATTTAAAATGCAGTTTTATGGACGTCAGGGACGTTTATATGGACTCCGAGTCAGATTAAAGGAGTACATACTATTATATAGATTAGTGGTGCTTGTATTCATCTTTATCATTGGTTATGTTCAACAGTTAAAGGTGAAATGATTCAAACTTCAGTTTTTTCAGTTACAAGGATTTTTGAAAATTTAAATTTAAAAAAAGAAAAAAAAGCAGAAGGGCATCTGCTTCTAAAAGAATGATGAGCTGGAAACAGAAAAAAAAGAAAAGAAATGACATCAGTGAGGAGGCTAGAAGGAGCGAGCGGGAGGATCCTGATTGACTGACGGTAAACGGAGCTCCTTTAGCGCAGTAATCAGCGTCCTTTCCCCCCAATCATTTAATAATGGCCTAATCAGGCTAATTGGCCCGTAGCACAGCTGCATGTGCACCTGAGGAGGAGGAGGAGGACGGGCAGATGGGAGGAAGGACAGGAGAAGGGTGTGTGCAAGCACACAGAGGACGGGTTTAATTGAACTGTTCCTAGTTTGATTTCTGAAGACTCGCAAATCAGAAAATCCGATCAGCACGTTTGTTTGGAAACGGCGAAAATGGCTCGGGGCAGAAAGACTTCCTAAAGAAAAAAAAAATTAAGATGGAAAGGAAAAAAAAAAGGCACTGAAATGCTAGGTATGTGATAAATGTGGCGATTACCTGACCACCTTCTTTTAGAGATAAAGAAGCTTTGTGGAGTCTGAGAGTGAGGGAGAAAAGATGGGAGGAGCGGACGAACGATCACACATCGTGTGAACGTCTCTTTATTTATAGATGATAAATGGAGAAACCTTTTTTTTTTAAAGAAAAGATGATAAAAAATCATCGTATACTTTACGTATATTAGGATTTTGATCCTGATTCATGAACTCTTGTCTCAGATCCTGTGGGATTGCTCTCAGCTCAAGCTGACTTTTTTTTTTTTTCTTGGATTGCATCTCAGTTCTGATTTATTTTTTTAAAAGCAAATTGCATGTAACCTCCCTCGAGGGACTGAAAAGCTCAATCTGAAAAGCTCATTTATGTCCCTGGCTGTTCTTTCTGCTTTAATTTGGCTGAAGGTTTTTTCTTTCAAGCGAGCAAGCGGTCACTCATTTCTCCCATTTCCCTGTCTCTCTCCCTCTATCACAAAAACACATACAGTACATACGTAGGGAAAAGTTCTATACAGCCATCTATCCTGCGATTATGAGGTATGATTACCTCACCGGCTTTTCCATCCCCCTCCCGGTCCCCACCCCTTCCTTTCCTCTTAGTTTAGCCGGCTAATGAGAATTTGTTAATGAGAGTGAGAGATCTTTTGGGTGTAGCACAATTTATCAGAAAAAAAAAGGCGTATAGGTTTGAAAGAAAATGTGAGGGGGTGAAGAGAGAGAGAGAGAACAGGCCTTCAAAGAAATCCTATTCTTCTTATTTGTGAATGTTTGATGAGACATTGAAAAGTTTCGGAGCCTCGCGCCTTTTGAACAGAGCCGAGCCGAACACTAATCACTCTTCACAGAAAAATGACTTCCAACCAGATTTAATTAACTGATAAGAGGGGCTTCAAATTAATTTTTCAAGGATGTTAGATTTTGATTAAGAAACTCCTAAAAGAAATAGACGAATAATCAATTTTTTAATCAACTTACTCAAATGGTAACTGGTTAATATGGTAATTCTGGCACTTAGGGCAAATATTGTAGTGCAGCACTTTCAATGCATCCTCTTAAAGGAATTATAATATCTTTACATCTAATTATTATGCTTATTTAATTTTTTTGTGTGTGTGTGTGTCCGTGTGTATGTGTGTGTGAGTGAGTGTGTATCTACCTCTCAATTTTTTGATATTCTCATCCCATATTCAAGCTGAAAAAGAATGAACCTTGAATATGACAGGGTGTGAATGGAGTCTTCTCATGAATCTATAGAGAAAGGATTTTTTTTTTAAAGAGAATATGTGATGTACTCTGTATAGAAGCAGGTATTAAGCGCAATCCGCGTCATTCAGAGTTAAAACTAATTTCCTGTCCGGGCATTATGTGAGTTAATAGCTGTTACTTTTTGACTTCGATGTGTCATGATACGCGGAATGAAGGGACGGTTCATTTTTGAAGTGATGGCGAAAGTTGAGAAAGTTTTTTTTTTTTCTTCTTTTGAAATTGAGGAGTTTTTTTGTGACCTTCCCTTCTGTTACTACTTCGATGAAACTTTGCAGCATTCGGGAAAAGAAAAGGCTTCCCTCCCCCAGTATGATTAATTTAACTTAAAATCTTTCAATATTAATCGTAACTACTTAGTCTAGGTCCAGTGTGTAAAATGGCATCGATTAAAACTGATGGCTGTTTAAAGCTTTAACTATTCAATTATTAGACATGAGCTAATTTTCCTTGAAGTGTGTACAGCTTTTTAAAAGCCTGACCTGGTCTCAGGTTTTGTCTGAGGTAATTAATTTTTTAATTTTTAAATTTTTTTCTAAACGAAGCCTGGCTGGCTGGCAAAATCTCAATACGTATTCAATTAGCAAAACTCATTAGCAAAAACTTGGCGTTTGTTGTTGTTTTTTCCCCCCCTTCCTTTCTTTTTTTTCCCTGGCATTGAATTAATGGTTTTGATATGCTAATTAGCAAGTAATTTAATTTCAAAAGGCCTCAATTAACAGCGGCATTGTGGACACGATGAAGTTAAGCAGCGTAATCTAATTTGCATTAGTAACGAGCAGGGAGTAATTAGGAGACTAATTAGACACTTCAGACAGTACTTGTGTTTACTTTCTTAATGAAGTGGAGGCGTTTTTTTTTTCCCTCTTTTTTTTTCACAAGCTCTGGAGTGTGCCTGGCATCAGAGCTGTGACTGAGTGGTGTGTGTGTGTGTGTGTGTGTGTGTGTGTGTGTGTGTGTGTGTGTGTGTGTGTGTTGGGGGTCTTCGGGTGGGCGGGGCGGGCGTTTTTGGCATCTGTTGGCATTAGATGAGAAGTGGCATGAGGTTCATTAGATCAGAGCCAACTGCAGGAACGATGGTATGAGGCCCTGGCCAAGCGCTCTCAAGTACAGGTCTGAAGCACAGATCTCTTCCTTAGTGTGTTGGTCTGGTTGAAGGCAAGGCTTTAAACAAAGATTAGAGGTAGTAAGTAATAGAAGTACGTTGGTGCTACCATGGGAATGTTAATGTGCTTCATCACTTCATCACCGTTGTCATAACCAGGACAGGTCGCGCGGTATGATTCTGACTATCCAGGCCCAACCTGAAGAGTCCATGTATACACTGTCTATACTTGGGATTGTTGGGATCGGGAAAAAAAAAAGAAGCGTTTCAGTAAATATTCGTTCGTATTATCATTGCCTGGAGCGAATAGGAGCTCATGGTGGAATTCGTCTGGTGCCTGTCTCGGCTCTGTAGTCTGAGTTCTGGCTGATGAGGTCATCGCTCAGGGACGTGGCAGAGTCATTTCGGCTCTCTCTGCAGGGATTGGTTACCATTTTGCGCCAGTGACGAGGCCTTATTTCAATCCCCATCCCGCGACAGCCCTCCTGTACAAAATACCAGATGTCCCCCTCATTCAAGGAAAGTATGGAAAGTTTTTTTTTCCTCCTTTTTTTTCTCTTTCTTTAAACCCTCTTTTTTGAAAGCAGATCAGGCTTTAGGGACAGTTGCTGATGGAAATGAATGAGGACACACTGTTGACACAGGTCTGACCTAGCCTGTAGCTTGGCCCGCTCTCTGTAGTGACATGTATCTACTCTATCACAAAAGTGACAAGAGGCCAGTGAGATGCAAGGAGAGAACTTTTTTTTTCCTTTCTCTCTTGTATTTAATTTCTCTTTCTGTCTCTGAGTATTTAGGCCTCTATTCTTTTCCAGGCCACAAGCAGAGTCGTTGATAAAAAAAAGGTTTGTAGATATTTGACCAGGGCCTCAGTAAACAGGCCGGTGTTATTTTCTCAGCCGCTGCGTCAATACGAAGGCCCCTGCTTCTCGCGCAGTATCCAGGCAGCTAGCAAACATTCCACCAGCTTTTCCAGGCTTTGTCCGGCTGGCGAGGATAAATTATAGCTCAGCTTTTGTTGAGCGTCAGCTGCCTTAAAGTGACCGCACATTGTGAAGTTCTTTCTTTCTTTTTTCTCCTTTTTTCTTCTGGACTTGATGACTTGTAGGCAGAGCGAGCGGAGCGAGATGGCAGCGAGGTCAACAGGAGGCCGCTTTAGATAAACAACGTAGCTGGCCCGCGATCGTGCATATTTATTTGAAATCGGCCTGGATCCTATTAAAATGTTGAGAAGAAGTGGTAAACAGTGCGGTCGCCACAGCCTATGAGTGTATTCACAGAACTGTAATTGAGGGTTGAGTTTGTGTACTGTTAAAAAACCGGGGCCCCTCCAGACGCCCGGTTTATGGACCGAGCGCTAAAAAGTGAGCACGGTGGCCCAAAGCGGCCCAAATCTTCACATGTCGTCAGTGTTGGGGTTGCTGCCGAATTTGTTTTTCCGGATACAGGAGAGCTGTGAAATGGATCGGGTGAAGCAGAGGACACTTTTGATTGACGCATTTTAAGTGGGTGGGATCAGAGCTTTCGGAGCGGCCCAAGCTTACCGTTTTTGCGGAGCCTAAACCTCTTCCATATGTGTGTGATTTCATAGTTAATATCAAAACCGGTGACGTTTCCCCCCTTCTCGCTCCGTGCTGGTACTTTCTTTATAAACCTAAACCAGATCCGCTCATTTTCTTACTGGCTTTTTTTTTTTTTTTTTGCATTATGGATATTTTTATATGGCACTTGGACGAGGCCCAAAATATGATTGTTGCGTTGCGTGTTTAAAGCCGAGCTGAAATCCGATTCGCATGCTTTAACTAGGCGACTGTCGTGCAGACAGCTCATAAATGCTCAGCGCGTTCAGTAAATTTTCCAGTTGAACTGTAGGTAACATAGTACCTGGCTGAGCGCTTACACTAGAAGTTGCACCTTTTTCTTTTCATTTTTTTTTTTTTTAAACTTTGCTTCGTAGCAACCGCCTGGCCTTGTTGATATGTCTGAACTCGTTGCACTTTATTGCTTGTGACAGGCATGAGGAGTTAATTAATGCTGCTGGAAGCCCAAAGCCTTTATTTCTGGGATACCGTCCACTGTCTTGACGACACATCGCAAACAATAATGGAGCGGTAAACTACAACTCCCAGGTGTAGACACAGTTTCACATGCACATGGCCGCTCTGTTATTGAGCGTGACTGCGACGTAAAGGAGGGAAATCGATCCTTGATCAGCACCAAGTGGCTTTTCTTAGCGTCCATTACTGAATTACACAGAAAAAAAAAAAAGGAAGAAAAGAGGAGCTGGGGGGTGTTGTTGGGGTGGGCTCGACAAACACGCAGCTGCCTCAGCCTCCGCAAGCAGCTTTGTAAATAGAAAAAGGCAAAAAACAGAGCAAAACAATAGTCGCCCCAAACAGCAGCTGAAATCTATCCATCAAACTTAAGCACACTTAGTTATGTGTTGAAATGATAAGTTTAGCAATCATGCAACTTGGAGAGCTTTTCCTTTGTTAGAGTGTGTGTGTGTTTGTGTGTGTGTGTGTCCAAAATGGTGGAGGAGATAGTAAGATAGTAAGAATAAGAATTTGGCATTTCATGTTTGCATGCAATTTAGGTTTTCGCAAAATAAAAGTCTATACACTACAGGTGAGAATAGAGTCATTAAAGAACAACAACAACATCAGTCTTTGTGAGTGGATTGTTGATAGTTGTTTTTTTTTTTTTTTTTTTTTTGCACACCGAAAATTTCATTTATTTACGCAAATAATGCTTCATCTGATTAAATATACATATATTCCCACTTAGTATGAGGTTAGAATTAATGGAGATAATTTCCCAGTATAAAATTAATCATACTGTAGGTCTGTCAGTCATCAACAATCAAATTTATTTATTCCAAACACGTCATTAAAAAACAGAGATATTTGGTTTGTGAAAATTCAAACACGAGAAATGCCTGTTTCCAGTCGAGGAAGTGCGATCTGTAAGGTTGATAAAAAACAAATAAATAAATAATTAAACGTGTGTAATAAATGTTGTAATGACTTAATTGTCTTAGTCATGAACACTTAGTTATATCAGTAAACAAGCTTTTTAGGGCATCAGGAAACAAACTTTTTGGTTATGGGGAATTGGGCGGAGCATTAAAGTTGTTCAAATTCAAGTGAAAAATCAGTGTTAAAGATAATGCAGTGGTTGTGAGTACACAAACAAACAAACACAAACAAAACAAGAGTGAAATGAACTACAATTAATTACTACAGTTTGAAAACATCCAAGTTACGCGAACAGTTCATGCGAAAATCTGACAACTGCTGTATATTTCTACTTGTAGCATCTTGTCGTAATGTAAGTTGGGGGTGCGGTCAAGAAAAGTAAAACGTGCTCTCTTTAGGCATTAAGCTACATGGGATATCAAACACTCATGCCCAAGCATAAGCAACATTTTTTTTTCTCCCTGGCTTGCTTTCTGTCTCTCTTTCACACACGCACACACACACACACATACACTTACACTCACACACACGGATTATGCTCCTGTTTACAAATGAGCTAACCTTTGGTCTGCCCTTTCGTGCTGATAAGTTTACCGCCATGCCTAGCGCCTGCTCGACGCGCCCCCGTTACAAAGCTAATGAATATTCATCGCCCGCCGAGTGGGATCCATAAGTGCCGGCGTTTGTATTGATTATTGTGTTATTTAAGTACCTTTTATATCATTCAGCAGAGTTAAGCACTGTAACCCTCGCAGCCGCTCCAGTCCACACTCATTAAAATACCCAGCGGCTCTTTTCAACGTCCGAGCTGCGATTGGGGCGGAACGTGGAGAGAGCCGGGTGGGCTTTCAGCGTGGTACTCAGGAAAGGCAGGTGAAGTAACTGATGTGGTCTAGTGGTGTAGTTAATATGACTGCATGGAAAATCGCTAGGAAGTACAGGATGTGGCTGGATTTTATATGAATGGCGCAACAAAAAGTGAAAAGGAAAGAACAGCTAAACTGGATGTAGCTCTAATGGAAATTGATGAATTCTACACACACACACACACACACACACACACACACACACACACACACACACACACTTCAGGAAAAGAAAAACGTTCATGCATCATTTAATTCAATTTTTTTTGCTATACGTTATATATTGATAATATCATGATAATATTATTTAAATTATATGAATATAATATTCATCATACTATTTTTCTTTTCCTAAAGCGTGTATACATTTTTGGCTGACTCTGTGTATATACAGTATATATTATGTTTTAATGTTTTTTGTTTTTGTTTTGATTTATTTTCTACATTCTAGAACAAAATATTTTAAATCTATGATATAACACATAAAGACTTCAAAAAATAAGTCAGTTGTTATTTTAAGACTCGAAGGTCAGCTGTTCTGGAACATTTCTTACAAGAACAGTATTATCAACTGCAGTTACAAAACCCATTAAGCACCGTGATGAAATTGGCTCTCATGAAAACCTTTCCAGGAAAGCAAGACCAAAACTCACCTCTGCTGCGGAGGAGAAGTTCAATTAGAGTTACCCGCCTCAAAAAAACCCCACCAATTTACAACCAGCGCATTAGATTAGAACCATTGTGAAGGTGTATATAGCTGCTAACATGGCTAACGAAACAACCGTAGCCGATAATGACTCAGCAATTAATTTATTTTTGTCCATTAAGTGATCACAAAAATAATACAAATCTGCAATTTGTGCGAAAAAGTGATAAATTCACAAATGAAATACATTTCCCACAAACAGCGATATTACATTTATTAGAAGTTATTAAATTTTTGAATGCTGACGATTTGTAACCTCACCAGACACGTAACGAATTCCTGCAGCTGGGAAATCTATTACATTTGTGGGATGATTTCATTAAAATCTGCAGATATGTATTATGTTATGCTGGTGTTACACAACCCGTTGTTTAACGGTCGGTCAGTCAGTCTCCAACTTCTGCTTTAATTGAGAAACCAATGGAGTGTCATTTTTCAAAAAAGAAATTTATGTCACTGTAGAAATCTGTCAAAAGTCATATAGGTTACTCCTGGACTGCAGACGTTTTCTGGCATCTGTTTTCTTGTGTCAAAAAGTGTTATGTGAACACAGAATTGTCTAATAATGTGAAAAAGTTTTTTCTTTTTATTAATTTTAAAATGACTAATTTTACTCCAAGAGTGCAGTGCAAAGGTAACACTGCTTACTTACACCAACGTCCTCACAAACTGCCCTAAGACTTCTATTATGCTCGTGATACCTGAATCCTAATCCCTACAGAAACAACAGATAAAGATAAAGATTAAACTGAATCTGGGTTATTTCTTAAATGTTTATTGAAAAGTAGAGTAATTTTTTTTTTATGCTTGTGTTAGCAAGACCAGTTTTAAAGACGACATGCATTTTGCACAAAGCAGGGAACTACTTAAACGTAGATTTAAAGCAGCGTTTTAACCTCGTCCTGATTTATGGAGTAGCGTTGCATGTCCCAGTGCATTTCACGAGAGAAATATTAATCTATAGAGTCCTCACGCAAGCCTTGCCAAGCCAAACGCTATCTCTCTTTCCCCTCTCTGCGTTCCTCTCTCGCTGCCGCTTCCTTAAGATGGAACTCAAATTGCCTAGCCGAGGTAAATAAATTACTTTCATCGATTGGCATAGTTAGAAACTGACTTTATCGCAGGTTCTCTTGACAAGAGTCGGATCAGAGCCAGATAAAACTGCGCGGCGCTTGTAAAAATCAGTGCTCTCTCTCTCTCTCTCTCTCTCTCTCTCTCTCTCTCTCTCACTGTCTCTCTCTCACTGTCTCCATCTCTCTCTTTCCTTTTTATCGATGACTATCAAAACATGTTAAAAAGCTCCAAAAATGCACAAGCAACGGCCTGCGCTATCTACTCTGTCTAAATGACACATCAGGAAGTTTGAGTCATGCTAACTCTCTGTTTATCTGGACGCTTTAGACAGCCATATTGAGTTTTGACAAATTGACACAGACGAGGTTTCTTTTCTTTCTTTTTTTTCTTTGTATGGAAACGTAACGTTTAACGTCTGCTGCGTGATGTGTTGAACCACGTCTGATTGAGGATTTAGCAGCTTAACTTTCTGATCAATGCCAAATGAATTGACAGGGGTTGGGAATATATGTATGGGGACTGATGGCGGCTTTATGAGCCGGTTAATTGCAGTTTGACAAGCTGTCCCAAGCAGCTGAGGATGACTGACACGCGTGCGGACACCCTCTCTCACCCCACCCAACCAAGACACTCACACATGCACAATCGCACACGCGCAAACACACACACACACACAGGGGGCTTTGTTGGCTCTGTAGTGTGACTCCCAGGCCCGGTGGAAGTAATGGGGTTAAAAGTTCACCCCAAGGCAGCTGGAGTAACCTTTTAAAACGCAACAGGCGCACAGAAAGACGCTGTTCTTCTTCTGCTACATTAGTTTGTCACTCTTGTTTATTTCTGTTTTATTTATAGCCCGCACAAACTAGTATTTTGGTATATGCAGGAGAAGCAGAAATTATTCTTGTTATTCATATATTTGGACCTTGTTTGTTATACATGGTTTATTATAGTTGCGGGTGTCACGCCGTTGCCGTTCCCATCTCAGATTTACTGCCAACACAGCCAGCGTAAAAAAAAAAATTAAAAAAAGCCATGCCGACCCATCCGTCTTTGTTGATTTCTTTTCTCCCTGTTCCGACATATCTCATAGCCATCTCATTTCTTTCTACATTATAATAACTGAGACGCATTTCCAGTTTACAGTAAATGCCACATTACGTGCAGAAGGGCGTGTTGCATCATCGCAGCTCCCCGGGCGCAAGTCTCCGAGCTTCAGCATCGCGTCTGCTTTTTTTTATGATCTTCTCTTACTACACGTAAGCTGACGGGAAACCTGACAGAGGCTCCAACGTGCTATCTATTAATTAGCTCCTCTTCAAGGAGGTCCTTCGTTCCAACCTACACACACACACACACACACACACACACACATACAACCGGTACGCACACCCACACACGCAAATACATTCCATGGCGGAAGTCTTCTGCTCTAGTTTTCTGTGTCACGTCTCTGATGGGAAATATTTAAACACTGACAGAACACACACACACACACACATGCACGCAGACACAATATGGAAAGAGGATAGTGTTAAACTGAACCTGAATTCAAACGCAGGTGCTCTTTTGCTTAGAATCCCACACGCAATTCCAAACATTAACGCAAAGGTGTGAAAACCTTGTCAAATAAGCGATTATGCTTTGTCGTGCAACCACTTTCATAATTAATTAGCGGGAGAAAAAAAACATCAGGGATTGAATTTGCTCATTAGGTTCTTTTAAACAGCTAATTACTGTGCAAGAGTGTTAATTGGAATCATTTTTTGAGAGGATGAACTTTCATTCTCCTCTTTTTTTTTTCTTTCTTCCACCTCAGAAACCATTCCTGTGTTTTAATGAAAAAAGAAAAAGGGTCACGCTGATGATGGAATTTTACATGAACAGATCTAGAGCACTGGTACTAGTTGTTGAATAGTAAGATCTAGTAAAATATAGAAATGTAAAGTCTCACAGACTGAACGAGGACTAGGACTAGGTGTACACGATGTGTTTTATTTGCATAGAGGACAAAATGACGAAGGCAATATCACCTTTTTTTTTTTTTTACATTTATTTATTTATTTTTAAATAATGAGCTTCGATGACTCAATTTGATTTGTTTTAAGGACAAGCGGCGTTCAAGTCAAACCAAGACTTCTGTATTAAGGCGTGAAATCGATTGACATTCACAGAAGACCTCTGATGAGTCTTTTAGCCGCAGTAAAACATTTGAATTGTGCAAATGTTTTTTCAAGAAGGCCGTACATCCGTGAATGACGAGCCACGCTACGCTACGGACGGAGCACACTGCGGTCGTTCAGCGAGTGAAACGTCTGATGTCGCAGACTTGCGGAAGTGACGCGTCTATCTGTGGGAACTGTACACACCGTCATTCACCAACATATCTAGGAGTTATTGCGACATCCCCCGTACAGTTCTGACCTTGTTTCTATCCATTTCCACATGTTTTGGGCCATTGAAGGAGTTCCCGGGAGGCCGGCGTTTCAGATACGAAGCATGCAAGTCCAGTCATACTGTAGCTCTGGCTCACTGAGAACACTTTCTACCTTGATGGTATCCAAGATCAGAGCATTCGTGTAGCTGGGGATTATATATATAAGGGAAATCAAGGTAATACCTTTGATCTGTTATTCTGCACATTCAAATTCAAATGTCCCAGTTTGACTTGAACACTGCTTGTGGATTCCTTACACGGCTCCCTATTCAACACTGATCATATATGAACTCTACGCTCGCTGTGTAGTAAGGGCAGGCAATATTGCATGGAAACAAATGATGTCACAAGTCTCAATAAGCAGAGTACATCATATTTCTCATGCATTTCATAATAATAATAATAATAACAACACAGATTTAATAGTTATTTGATGTTGCAAAATATATACATTTTCTAAAATTGTCAGTTAACATCATGAAATTTCAAAGAGTTACTTTCAACCAGATTGTCCTTAAAAACATTTATGAAAAATATACTGTAGCATTTACGATATAAACAAGTATTGCTCTATAATTTATTCTAATAACAACATTATATTAAATATATATAACATTTCTCTGCTTTATTAGACAGCGTCTGAAATAATCGTATTACAGAAGCAAATACATGCTATATATCTTTAAGAACATATCAGAAAGACTGCGTCCTAAGTGGCACGCTTTCAATGACATTGCCAGCTCTTTGGCGAAACGAGGCCTGTTTCACCAAAGTCACATTGGCAAAATGCAAATCTATGTAAATGTTATGAAAACCTGAACAGTATTCAAGCAGGGAAATTTGTCCGTCAATTAGACTATTGCTGATTCACCGGCTTCCTTCATCTGCGGAGAAATCTCCTCCTTCTTTTTATTTATTTATTTATTTTTATTTCCGGACATGTTTTTTAGGTTAGGAACCGCAGACAAGGTGAAGCGCGTTTTCACACCGTCGCAGCGAAGCGCTGACATTCTTGCGCGCTCTCGTCACGCTCTACGCCGCTGTTCTAGCACGCCAGAGAAGCTTTCAAACAAAACTGTTTATAGGAGCCGGGCTGAACACTCAGCAGAGGCGCGGTGTGATGAGAGATCGGTCAAAAAATCTGATACCCAACTCGCACACACACACACACATTCACATACACGGGCATCCAGTCACTCAGGCAGAGTAGCTTTGTGGAAGTGTGTTTCGTGGTTGGTTGGCTGCTCGGACACCGAGGGAGGATTGTGAGATGCTTGTGACAGGAGGGGACGGTGGTGTACGACTGCAGCAACTTACTGTGATACCCCAGGGTCGTGCTTATGTGTATGTGTGTGTGTGTGTGTGTCTGAGAGAGAGAGAGAGCGAGAGAGAGAAATTTAAAGAAGCCCCGAGTTTTTCTACTTATTGTTGTGTGTGTGTGTGTGTGTGTGTGTGCATTGCCCCTTTCTGTCTGCTACAAGAAAGTGACATTTTTCTAATCTGCCCAGGCCTCGCGAGGATATTGACTTCTTTTCACTGGCTGTCTAAATGCCCTCGGTTACCTTTTAAAGCAAGCAGAGGAAAGCAAGAGAGAGCGAACTGCTTTGAAGTTCATGTAACCGTGCGCACGCTGCTGTTTTATCGAACCGGGCTGATACAGATGACAGATGATAAGCCTCCGAAGTACACCGAGAGCATTTCATGTTGTCATGTCGTATCTGGACTTTTATGCGATCTCTGCGCTTCACGTATTTCTGCATCGTGATGCAATCCATCAGAACACCCCTGAGACGTTTCTAACAGTCCCTTTGTACGTATATAAGTTTATTTATTGATGACTTTGCTACTCAAAGTTAGCACATTTCGTGCCATGGTTAATTATGTTTAGTAGGGATGGAAATCAGCAGGGACCTCCTGATGCGATGTTATCGCGATACCTAGGTGGCGATTCGATTTGTATTGCGATTCTGTATCACGATTTTACGAATAATCCAGACTTTTTTTTAATCTTTTTTTTTTTCCTTGTAGCGTTTACAGTAAATCACTCGTGTCACACAGGACGCTGTGTTGCATACCAACGTGGGAAAAGTTTAGAGTGCACCACCTATAGGATTATAGAGGAACAGTGGCATTTCACCTCAGATGCATTTATATTTTAAGTTGATTTTGGAGTCAGTGTAGCGATAGATGAATCGCCGTACTAAAGAATTGTGATAAATAACCCGATTCTGAAGTAAATAAACCATTCTGAAGTTGATTCTTTTCCAATAACAGCATGTACCAAAGTGTTGAATTCCTGCAGCAAATTATGACATGGAATTGATTAAAGATTGTTCGTTTCTGGTTATGTTTAATTTGGGGAACATCCAGAAAACAAGTTAGTCCCTGTAATCACTCACGTTATAGAAGCTATACGGTCTTTCCAAATAAGGCTGTCTTTCATCTCTGCCTTGCAGCTAATAAGAGCAAAAAAAAAAAAAAAAATGCAGTTTGTTGTGTTACTACGAAACTGAGAAGCGCAACATTTCCCTGCAAACCTTCCCATGACAGAAGCCTTGTACTAACCCTTACAAAGCACAAGTGTATAAATGCTCATTTTATAAAAGCGAAAGAAATATCTCTTCTTAGAGTAAACTTTAGAGTTCTTCTTAGAATAGTCAACATTCTTTTTTTTTTGATATTGTGCCTATTAGTAGGTTTAGATCATATCAGTAGAAATCTCTGGAAATGAGCTGTTACTATAGAAACAATACCATATTAGAAAGAAGATATTCATAGTAACGTGAGGTTCTAGAAAATGAATCAACACCTTCTGATCACAAAGATACAAGAACGTGTTCTTGTATATTTCAATCTAGTACATATTTTCATACACACACCCACCCACCCACACACACACACACACACACACACACACACACACACACACACACACACACACACACAGGCCTACAGGTGGAGTGCAGTTTTCTCAAAGAGCTGTTCAGCGTTTGGAACAGGAACCTGGAAGGTGGAAACGGAGGCCAGCCAAGACACACATGCACATACACACATACTGTCCGAAAAGTCTCCCACCTTGGCACACACACACACACACACACATACACACATACCCACTTGGAGGAAAACGAGCTGCGCATTCCAAAAAGCAGTATCAGAGATGAGGAAGGCCACAGGCGGCGTCATTCATGGTGCGGCTCTGAAACACGGCCGTGAACGACCTCCAGCTATTAAACGTTTATTGAGTTGCCAGTTTAGCGTGGAGTCACTTTCTCCAGCGTGATCTTTCGAGCTCAGGAAGAGGAAAGAGTTCATTAGAATTTGTGACTCCATGAAGCCTCGGACTAAACATTTCCGCACTTATTTACACTCCGGCTCTATTTATTTTATTTTTTCACTCCCTACGAATAATAAATCAGCCAGACTACTGTTTGCGTTTAACCCAAACTTGGATTAGAGGCAAACGAAGCCAGAGTCCCGTTTTTAATTAGCGTTAACTGATGAATAAATACCCCAGTCCCCCTCCCCCACCACCATCACTACCACCACCACTCCAGCGCAAAGCTCATATAAACACAAACTTTGATTTGTAATTTCTTTCAATTTAAGTGAGTTGCACCATGTTGACATTGGATGTCTAAAGCGAACGAATCGCTCGGTAATGAAGCGTAGCTTATTTTTAATGGAAACACTATACATTTTTCTTTGTGTATGTTTGCCTCTAAAAATATACAATATGTGACACTTGGGATTTGTATAATGATATACATTAGAGTAAATAAGGCTGATCCTATATTTTACATTGATTCTATTATATATATAAAAAAAAAAAAAATTCATCCGTTCAGTTTTAAAATAACTGTCCAGAATGTAAAGAGAGAAGACGAGCCAAGGTAAAGCATGCATGGAACATATAAATGGTTTGATACCGAATTAATTTTTTAAATCTACTATAACAACACCAAACTAATCTACCATAACTACAAATATATAACGATCACTTGAGCATAAGCAGTATGATCCCTTAGCACCGACTGTGCTCTTTTCATTTTTCATGCTGTTTAAAATGATATTAGTGTTTAAAATCTAATTCAAATCTTATTTGTCACGGTATGATATGCTTGTGTGAAATGCTGATACGACTGCCCGTGATCTCAAATGGAAAGATTACAAAACATTGAAAATATTGCAGTGGAGAACACAAATGTAACTAAATATAGAATTTTCAATAAAATAAAAAATATCAAAATGTATAATTAAACAAAAAATTGCAATTAATCATTCAGCACACTTTTTTACATCATAAACGGACAAACAACGTCAACAGTATGAACAGCAACAGAAAAGTTTACATAATGTAAAGTTTTACATAATTTTAACAATTTATTTGGTTACGTTATTGTGATTCTTTTGTGTTCATGTATTCGAAACACTTCTTCCAAAATACATATTTTTTAATTCAATTTTGTACGTTGTGCGCATTTGAGGTGGCAAAATGTAGCCGTTCCTTATAATCCTACAGGTTGTGCGCTCTAAACTATTCACACATGGGCAGGTGGCACAGCGTCTTGTGTAGTAATGGGCAACGATTTTATTTTAGATATATTATTTTATATATAAGTTTGTTTAGAATTCTAACAAAATAAAAAAAAAATTACATTGAAGCAGGATTGCAGATGCTAACGTAATCGCATTGCAGATCGAATCAGCACCTAGATATCGTATAATGATAATATCGCATCAGATGATCCCTGGTGATTCTCATTCCTACTAAAAAGTGTTTTATGTTAAAATCTATATTTTATTCCAAATAAATAGTTCTCCTCTCCATCCTGTGATACATTGATACATACTTTGAACGGAAAGTAAAAAACAAACATACGTTTTTTTTTTAAATCTGTTCACATATTGTAATTATATTTTTTTACTACAATATATATATATATATATTTTAAAGACAATTCTATTGATTGCCTGATAGACATTATGTTAAGGCATAATAAGCAGGAAGATGTTGAACAGAAGTTCCTGCGTGTTGGTTCACCCATCCGAAGGCCCTGTCAAGCTTGAACCTCTCTCTGGATTCCACACATATTCCACATTCTCTCGTCAGCCCGGGACTTTCTGGACTTTTCCCATGATCCCGCTCTGGTGTGCCAGCTCCTCGTTCTTAGACTCGGCCTGTTTTCCTGTTGCTTTTGTTTGAAACATGACAATCGGCATTACTGTTGGTTGAACATAAAAAAAACAAACATTTTTTTTAAATCTCAGCTTTATTATTATTATTTTTTTTCCACTCAATGTTCGGAAGGTGTGAGGTCATTTCTATGGCGGGAATTGCAGAAAACTGAGGGAATTACAGACATCCCGAGGGTCGTCCTTTTGTGGTGAAAAAAAAAAAGAAAAAAGACTTTCACAAACTCCACACGTTACTGAAATCAAATCAGTCATTCACACGGACACAGAGGCCCGCACTGAGAGCGTGTCATCATAGCATATTCCACAGAGGTCAAGGGTGAAGGGCTGTGCTCCTTATGCCTCGATTGGTCCAGGGTTTAATCTGGGGGTTCTCCAGGATTTGCCAGTGGTTTCATCTTACACGGGTAAATTACACTCAATCACCATAATTGCATCCTACACAGCATGTGCCTTTGTGTGTCAGGCTCTCGAGTAGAGCCCAAACTGCTGCACTGCTCGATGTGATGTCAGCTTTCCTGAGCTATTTTGTGTCTGTTTTGATTAGAAGGCCTGAAATCCAAGCGTTTGCCTTTTTTTTTTTCTTTTTTTTTTTGGTCGCACACTTAAGAACGCGAGCTAGCTTAAGTGCGCCTATAGACATCGCACGTGTGCCTTTTCTAAGTCGTACCATGTGGAGGACGTTTGCGCCTACTCGTATGGCTCGCATATGTGTATTAGAAGGCAATTTGAAAAACAGACTCGATAAGCCTCCGCTTTTGCTTTGTGCTGAGCATCTGGTTCAGTCCAATTAGCACAAGGCCATTTACACCCATCTGCATGCCAGCCGAACCATGCGCGATCATAGACTGACTTAAAGGTAGTACTTTTTTTCCCCCCCCTTTTTTAAATGTCATTCGCTCAGAAGAATTGCAAAGAGGGCGATGCTTGAAAAAAAAAAAAAAGAGTGAATGAGGATGAGGCATTACTAGGTCGCTCAAGGCTGCGAAGCGTACCTGTTAAAAAGAAAGAGAAAGCAGCGTCTGGTAAAATTCCTGTTCTTATTGATACCACGAGCGCTCCTGAATTCACAAATCTGATTGGTCAGAAGTTGCCCACTCCATATGGGGATTTTTTTTTTTTTTTTTTTGCTTATTTAAAGATTCCATATTTTACTATTTTTTTTAACAAGTTAGCACAAGTCTCAGAGCTCTCGTGTGTGTGTTAATGCTCCAGCTGTATATATAAATAACACATTGTTTCATACATCAAACTCACTTTATTTCATTCCTCCTTCAAATGCGCCATTTCATCGTCTATATAAACAAGCTGCTACTAAGCCTTTTTTACTTAAATGAGGTCACAGTAGGGGGAAATCTTAGCTTGTTTAAGACAATTAGACGATATAAAGAGCAATACAAAAGCAGGGAAAGTGTTTTATGTCTAGATAAACTGGAGTCAAATCTGAATAAGTGCCCTTTAACATTTATGGAAGGAGTCTCCAGTGTCAGCTTTCTGGTTTTTAGGGAAGGTGAGATTTATTACTTTTTTTATATATGAATTTTGATAAAGAAAAAAAAAAATAGGGAGCCTAGTGAGGGAGCAACTCTTACAGTAATAGCTGGCTTGTAGTAAGTGATAACAGGAACAAGTTTGTTTTCTGAGCGTTAAAACGGACCTTTAATTCACTTTGAGTCATTTTTCTTATGTAACAAAAAAATATGAGAAAAAAGCAACTGCTTTTTTTTTTTTCATTTTTGTGTTTTTCAGGGTCTAAACAAGGCAGTTAGATTGTTTCCCTGTTGTGATCTCATATGAGAAGATGTCCTGCCCTGGCTTGTTGCTCTGCTCTGCTGTAAACTGTGGCTCATACACATAGACAATCAGCCCAAATATAAAGGAATAGTAAAAAAACAAAAAAAACAAAAAAAAACAGGACTTTAAATGTAACGATGAATGATGAAAAGTAGAATATGACATTCTTAAATGCCATTATTAAAAAAAAAAATTTTTGGCAAATTGCTGTGTTATCAACTGAAAGCAAAAAAGAAAAAAGCATGCTGGAAAACGAGTGCAGACTTTGAAAGCTGAGAGCTGTTCTAAGTTTAAGCCCATCCCTTTTTTTGGAGACCTGTTTCTTTATGACTCTTCTGGCACCTGCACAATTTATTTCAGCATTTTGGAAATCTAAACAGACTCAAAACGCCTCCAGATGTTGCCAGCTGTGTGCTACGTTACCACAAAATACTGGGCAAAGGAGTGTGTGTGTGTGTGTGTGATAGAGCGTGTATGGATAAAAGGATCGGAGCAGCTTGCGAGCGTCTGTCTTGCCTTTTATTGTGCGCGGCACAGACTGATTTTACATTCGTGTCGGAAGAGATCCTTGGCGGAGAGATCAAGCAGGATCGTCGTGTCATCATCTGGGACGCACAAAACAAACACACGCATTACTGTAAACTCAGAAAGAGATGCAGCAGAACGCAATTAAGAGGCGCTACGGAGGAGAATAACAATGTGACAGGCCGTTCTGTGAAAGACTTTGACCTAAGAAACCTCCCATTACAACGCCGACAACTAGCATCAAACAGGAGCGAGGTGTTGAGGAAAATGTTAATTGGTTGACACCGGAGAGGAACGCCTCCATAGGAAAAAAAAAAAGGGCGACAGTGACAGCGGACCTCAGTGATACCCCGTCTCGCCACGACTGCAAACTCTGTCGCTTGTTATTTTATTTAGCCCAATTACGACGGCCGGGCTCTTCGTTCCAGACCCACTAATAATCGATTAGTATTAAGGAGCCGTGTAGCTTCACCTTAGAGATGAATCTTTTGAAATGAATAGGACGGCTCGAATTGAGGCGACAGGCGTAAGAAGGGTTTTAATTGTTGGCGCTGTCTGAACGTTGGTCTGAGATTGGACGGTTAACCTAGAGGAAATGTGGTCAGGTGGTTTAATAGAGAGAGTTGGCGCTACCTACACCCCCTTTTCCAACCTCTGGGAGTAATTAAAGAAAAATAGTCTATTAGAAGTGGGTGGTCTCAGTCAGGTCCTGTTCGAATACACTGGCTTTATTATTCGGGGTTTGTTTCCTGAATGGAAGTAATTCTGTGCAATCTTGAAATATTAATAATGGTAATAAGTGCAGGAAATAAATGACCTTAATGGCCATGTTGGGAATTAAATAATAGTTTTTATTATTTAAAACCGTGATTGTTTTGGGGATAAACCCATTCTCACCGGTTGAGCTTGTTTCTCATGATAGCCAATAGCAATAAAGTGCAGATTAGCGAATTTGTGGTTGACGTAAATCTATTAAAAACCTGATTACGGCACAAAAACAATGTCGTTTTACTTCGCCACGTACTGTACATTTTATGCCATAGCCAGACACTGCTGATCGTTTAAGAAATGATTCATGTAGTGGTGAGACCCTTTTTGTTTTTCCAGTTTTTGAATAGGCTTGGATTAAACGTATAGATGCTTCCTGTGTTCAGGCGTGAAATATCAGCTAATCGCTCTTTCGATTCACCCTGTGTAAAAAAATGTATAAAAATAAAACCTTGTTAGGAAATAACCCACCCCTCATCTTTTTGTTCCGTGCGAGCACATTTATGCAACTATTAATCATGACCCTGTAGGTGACACCAATTTAGCTGCGTGACAGTTTTTGTTAGTCCGCTGAGGCCCAGAAAACTCATATGGAATCCATTTGCGCGAGAGGTATGTATTTTCCAAATAGCATCACAGGGCCACTTCTCTCAGCCTCTCTCCTTCTTTCCCTCTCCGTTCCTCTCTTTCTCTGTGCCCTCTTTGTTGCATGATTTGTGGTCAGGTAAAGTCATCAGGAGCCTCAGATCTGAGAGCCTGCATTCTCCAGGCAGTTGGAGATTCGCTTTCACAACACTCTTTAGATACGAAGCGTAGTGGAACGAGCGTCCACAAAGGCCTCGGTAAAATCCAGCACTTAATCCCCTTGTGATCATTACACTGTCATGATGTAACAGGTCCTTCTTCTTTTTTTTTTTTTTTAAGTTTTCAAGGCGAACATGCACTGGCGAGACATAAAAAAAAAAAAAGGGGACGGGTGGGGGTGGATTTAAAACATAAAGCCATGAAGCTGCTGTGGAGAAGAAGAAAAAAAAAACAGAGAGAGAGAGAATAGATGTGTGAGAGAAGTGTAAGAAAGAAACAGAGGTGCCTGAGACAAAAGCAGCATTGTATCATTTAAACGACTTTGACTCTGAAAACGTCTCAACCTTCTCCAGAGGCCCGGCGCCATAAAGCGGGGAGACGGAGCTTGGCAGGAGCTCGGCCAGGCATTTCCAGGAAAGACAAGATGTAAAAATCAATTTGCTGTGAAAAAGGTAAACAATCGGAAATGAGAAATATGCACGATTTTTTTCCCCTCCTCTCGCACTCCTATGTTTTTTTGGAAAGTTAAAAGAGACGGATGCGAGCTGACATCAAGAGGCGCAGGCTTCAGTGAAAGGTGTCGGACGCCTCCCTGCACTGAAACATCCAGCATGTCTGCTAAGATGTTTTTAAAACTCAAGAATGCTGATCATTTCTTTTTTTCTTTTACTGTGGGGGTGGGATGATACGGACTGCAGGTGTGTGCTAACTTTATAGTCCCTGAAAAAAATACTACACCATCTCTATCCTTGCCTCTTCTGCCGTGAGTGAATTAAATGGGTTTAATGGATTTTTGGAGAATGTGACGCCAGTAAAAAGGACATTTTCACTCCCTTGCTGCTGCAGTCACTCCAGTGAGTCAAGTTTCCTGAAAAGGTCATGAAGGTTGTGGGTCAGTGGCTTTTTTTTTTTTTTTTGGTATTAAGTTAATTGGATTCCAACCTGGTGTTCAAATTTGCACCAGTTTCTCAGCTGAACTTTAGTTCGGTGCCAAGGAACCTGCACTTTCCCCCTTTATCTTTCCAATGCTTTTGGGGACGTTTTGTATTTATGCAAATATAATGTGCAATAAGGAAATCCGAGAAAAGGTGGAAATCTTGTGGTTTTACAAATCTTGTGTACAACCTACATCCTGGCCCGAGCGCTCGGCTTGCCCGGCTTGCTCTCGGCTCAGGGAAGGTTACTCCTCTCACCCTAGCCGTGTTATGATTCCAGCTTGGATTCTGCTTCCTTGGATTTAGTCACGCATGACCTCCAATTAAAACCAAAAGAAGTAAAATACAAAAAAAAAAAAGAGAAAGAAAGGGAATTTTTTTATGTTCTTGACAAAAAAAAAAACACACACACACAAAAAAAAAAAAACGATATGGTACAAGCCTTTACTACAGAGCACATGCGTAATTACGGAGGATTTAATGGCAACACTTTTGTGTTGTTTTTTCTTTTTTTTCTTTTTTTATACACATTTTCATTGAAATCGTTTGTGTTTAAGGTGCTCGACTCGGAGTGCTCAGTGTTTTCACGTTGACCTCTAAACCTAGGATCCGAGCAACTTTAAACAAGCAAGTTTAAATTTCATTCAAATCCTTTAACCTTGAACGAAGATGTCTGAAAAGGGTTGGTACGTCGCGTTTTTTTTCTTTCTTTTCTTTTCTTTACTTCTTCTTTTACCTCTTAGATTTCTTGACTTGGGAAAAATCTCCTTTTTTATGTCATCTTGTTTAGAAAAAAAAAAAAAAACTTACAGAGCTTGAGAAACTCCTTAGAAAAATAAAGTAGTTGAAGGTTTTCCAGAACATAATTAGCCTGATTTTAGCCTCCAGATATTTTCATTCTCTCTCTCTCTTTCACACTCTCAGACGGTGTGACTCGAGTGTTTGAATAAAGTTTGAATTTGATACAAATTCAATCGTAACCTCAACATAACCTTAACCGTTCCTGTCCCATGCATGCTGAATGATGTAAATTTATATGAATTTGAAACGCCTTGGTGGTAAGCCGTATTATAGCTGTTAATTGTCGGTACGTGTGTTATCCCTCGCCGCTGCAAATTTTCCCCGACTCGTCCCGCAAAACAAATCAGTTACTGAGCGAAAGATCAGAAATAGGAGAAGCTAAAAAAGACGCAGCTCCATCTGCAAATTTATTGCACAGTGCGTTTTATTATCTCTCTCTCTCTCTCTCTCTCTCTCTCTCTCTCTCTCTCTTTCTGTCTTCGCGCACCCCCCGCTGCTTTTCTCTTTCAGAGGCGACTTTGTGAATCGGGCCAAAAGCTGGCGCAGACAAACAGGTGGGGGCCATCTTGCTCATTCATGTGCTGTGCGTCTGCTTCCCCCAGTAATGAATCAGGAGCTACAGTGTGGCTCGAAACCAAATTCTCTAATAACACAAAAATGTCCCGCTTTTGACTCCAGAGCCGATTTTCCACTTGAGTCGCAGATTCCGAGGGTTTCCTGCCTTTGGGTCTTCATCCTTTATTTTTTTTTCCCCTCTCTCTCTCTCTCTCTCTCTCTCTCTCACTCTCTCTAAATGCATCAAGGCTAAAAGGTTTTTACATTTTTTTTTATATATATATATTCTTTCTCACTCATGTCATGTTCAGGCCCTGAGCATTAAAATCTCTACACCCCTTTCACACGCCGATGATAATTACAGCACGCTTTCTCATTATCAGGAATTCGAAACCCCAATTCCTGTTGTCTCTCTCTCTCTCTCTCTCTCTCTCTCTCTCTCTCTCTCTTTATTTATTTTTTTATTTTACCATTTTGCAAATGTTTCCTTTCTAGACAGATTGATGGCAGGAGTAAAAGAAAAAAATTCAAGACTCTCGTAAGGTCAAAAAAAGTCAGTGTTTAGATTCGCAATTTCGTTCGCGATCTTGCGTCTGGGTAAGGAGGCGTATCGAGGTTATAGGCGGCGTATTCGAGTTTAAAACTAGGCTATGAAACAAGACAGAAGTTTCAAATGTGCATTCAAATACTTTAACCTTGAAATCTCCCCTCGCAAATGTGGCAGTACTTTTTTTTTTTTTTTTTTTTCCTCCATCTTTTGAATGTTTGAGTGTTTGATAGTTTGAGGTCTATAGCAGAAACCGCTGGGGAATTAATGTCATTCATATGCCCTGCGGAAATTACTTTTGAAATGCATATAATCTAAAACATGCAAATGAGGCTGACTTTATGCACCCTGTTTAATATGAATTATCATTTTCTGAATACCTATTATTACTGCGTACATTTCTCCAATTATGTTGTTCTTTTTTTTTTTTTTTTTTTTTTTGTCACTTAGGAGCAGTGGCACACACACACACACACACATATATACACACACATACAGAAGTATGACACCCTCCCATTGAGACAGACAGAAAGATGATAGAGAGAGAGTGTGTGTATGTGTGTGTGTGTGTGTGTGTGTGTGTGTGTGTGTGTGTGTGTGTGTGTGTGTGTGTGTGTTTGAGAGAGAGAGAGACCATGTGGCTCGGTGTGCATTTTTTCTGGAATGATCTCTCAATGTTTTAATAATGTGTAATAAGTCTGATAATGACACAAAGCATCTGCTTATGCTCTGCAGCAGCATGAGAGGGGAAAAAAAAGTAAAAGTAACCTGCCAGGATGAAAGGTGAAAGGTCAAACCTTCAAACATTCAGCCTTTCAGCCAAGTAGCTTCTAAATAAAATTCATGTAGGAATGAAATGGAAAGTAAAAAATAATCAACTGAAATATTTATATAGGTTTGTAGGTTTAACATGTTCCAGTTTTTTCCCTCTTTGCTCTTCAATTTCGACCCTTCCTGACAAAGCCCAGAGCCGAGCAATTAACGTTTTTGTCTTTGTTAAAGGTTACCCCTCCCGCACTTTTGCCCCACCAAATTGAATTGAAGGCATCCTTTTCTTTCTTTCTTTCTCTTTTTTTTCTCCTCCTCTCCCCTCTCTTCCAAATGAATTACCTTCTTAATTTATTTATATTACGCCATGAATTATTCTATTAATATGAGTACGATGCAAATTAGTAACGTTTCCTCCCTTGTTCATTGTGCTGATATTAATTTGCATTCAAGTCCTGAGCTAATTTAGAAAACAGACATTTTTTATTGTAATCAGGCGCACGTCTGAAAGAAGTAATATTCTAGCTTTCATTTTTATGATGTCGGTTTTAAAAAATTGAAAAGTAGAAAGCTGATGGCGTTAGCTGACAAAAAGACAGTGTGTGCGTGTATGTGTGTGTGGGTAGGGGGGGGGGTGTTTAGGTGCATTGGAACAAGTTCAAGAGTAGTAAAATTAAATTAATTTGAAAAAGTGGAGACGCTATCATTTCCCGCTATTTCTCCTCCAAACCTCTTGTTTTTATTAGGTAGTTATTAAATTTTATTTGATTAAAGCCACTTTGATCCAATCAATTAATTAACTCGGAAATGCACCGTGCCCGTCTTGGAACGTGATTTATAATTATTTATTATTTTTTATTTTTTATCATATCTACGTACTTTTTGAAGCAAATTCATTCGGTCCACTCCGCCGGATTGTAAACGCCTGCCAGTTGTGGAAATATGTAATCATACACCTGTCCTCAATCAGCTATTAGTTTGTTTAACTTTTAGAAAACGCAACCAAATAAATGCAGTACGGTGCAAATGTCTCGAGCCACCTCTCATTTCTTCGCATTTTTCTTTCAAGAGCCAGACTTTCTTGTATTTTTTTACTGTAGTCTTAAAGAATAGTTCTCCAGGCTTGCTGAAGGACTTTTTTTCACTTCGAGTCCTGTCCCTGTACCTGAGCAGTTTCAGAGGAATGTTTTTGTGTGTTAAGCCACACAGTACCCTATGAATCATTTAAAAATAAAAACCATCTAACTTAAGGCATGAACCGGTGAGAAACAGGTGCAGGTGACGAGAGACGATCGGGGCTACTAGGGATGTCGAGTGCTGAGTGGTCGAAACAGACGAGAAGGGAAACGAGGTTTCTGCTGAGGTTGTTACATGAACAGACAGTTACAAAATTGTCGGCACGTTAACCGGTCGCAGTAAAATGTTTGTTCCCATTTATTTCATTTAATCTACAGTACATCATTTAAGTGAATTTAATATGAAGAATTAAGCGGTAGTTTTAAAATATGTTTTGGAGAAAAAATAAGAATGAAAAAAAAAAAAAACGTTGCCTGCACTAAGAAAAAAAAACTTTTTTTCTGGTTTAAGCCACGCCCACTTTAGGTTTCTACTGTGTAGTAGAAAATCATCTGCCTGTCCAACCACAACGCAATGACTTAATCACTTGCTTTCTGCGTTTCACTAATTATTACAGCGTAGAATATAATAAGCGCCTTACGGCGGTTAATCCGAGCTTGATTACGATCCGTCAATATATTCATGTTTATTAACATGTTAATAATACAGCAAAAGTTTGCTTCTTAAAGATCACCTTTGTCCCTCTATCCCATCTTGTCTCTGTCCTGCTATAATCTCAGGTCCAACTTTTTTTTGTTTTGTTTTGTTTTTAAATCGTGGCATGACCTCGTGCCTCATAAAACATGAACTTAAAGCATAAACGGAAGCCAGCAAATCGTCTACGCTGAATACGACTTGCGTGTCAGTTCCTTTGCCCTGTCTTTGACCTTTTAAACCGTTCCAGGATGTCAGGAACAAGATTCCACAAGTACCTATGGACTTGAGCGTGCTACAGACCGGACGCCGGAGTGATAAATGCGATGCGATAAATGCGATGTCTGTGAGCACCTATTCCAAATATTTGCCAGGATCTCCATGTGTCTGATGGAGACGGAGCCTCATGTAGCGATCTCCACTCTCTTAAACGTCAAGGGCGGCCTGGAAAATCACTTACAGCAGGTTAGAAAAGAGGACAAAAAAAAAAAAAAAACAGGGTGGTGGTGGTAGAGCGCATGTTTACCGTGGTGGCTTGCACACATTCACACTCACACACCCCCACCCCGAAACGATCTCATCAGACCGGAATGTCTGCAGTGTTTACCTATCGCGGCGGAGCCCACCTGATTGAAGGGCTAATCTTTATGGGCTCCACAAACAGGACTTTGGCTTTTTCCGTTTCACGACTGTATATGGCCAAATACGCATTGGCGAGAGCACCATATGGTACATGCAACCACTTATTTTCTTTTCCTTTCAGTACTGTTTTTTTTATTGGAGGCAGATTCTTCTCCTTTCATGGTTGCCCTCCTTTCTTATACCCGGTGTGAATCTTCTTCTTCTTCTTCTTCTACTTTTTTTTTTTTAGCCGCCACTCCGGAACGTCCTTGATAATTGAATTGTCCTTTACACACTTCAAATGGTTATTGTGACGGTCGGCAATTAAGCTTTTTCCTCTGAAGGCTTGGCAGATATATGTAAGAGCGCAAAATCACGGGATACGACCTGGCACGGGTTCAACAGGAGACCGATCCTTCCTGAAGAAAGTAGGGCGCTAGTTTTTAACCTAGACACGCTATTACCATGAGATCAAAGTTGTATCATCAGCATTATGAATATAGATGGTTTTGTTCATTTTCTCGTTCCCTTTTATTCCCTCTTTTCGTCTCGCTCTACGTGTTAAGAAAATGAATAGGTTGTCTTTGGACACGGGGCGATCTCTCTCTTTCTGTATCTCTCTCTCTCTCTCTCTCCCCCTCCCCACCCACCTGCGCATTGAAGTTGAAGGAATGTACGGTTGCCAGTACAGCAAAATTAGTGAAAACTATCAAGATCCGTTCCCAGCGTTTGCTCTCGCTGGACTTGAAATCACACAGCGTTCTCGAACATGCTGGGTCAGTGAGGAGGAGAACGAGTCTAGTAATTCCTCTTTGAAGCAGAGCACAGAGCAGAAGAAGGGATCAAGTGCAGCTTACATCTACGCGTTTTGTGTACTAATGAGTCTCACCTGCGTATCTTGGACCAGCTCCAGGCGATCACAAGAGAGAAAAGCTCATGACAACACGCACTCTCAAACACGAGACCTACGTATAAGAACATCTTGTAGAATGTGTGAAACAATATTCCCCAATGATGTACATCTACAAAGCACTCGAGATGTCCTTCCCCCTCCAGTCATGTCTGAAAATTCCACTGGTGCATTCAAATCCTTGTTTCTTTGAGCAAGTGCCCAGACAAAAGGGCCCTCCATGCTGGAGATGCAGAATATTGGTCTTTTTTTTTTTAATGCCACGAGTGCTTCAAGTGAGTGGCCAGAGGGACAGCGGATGAATGCAGAGTGGAACAAGACGGAGAAAGATGGCCGCCTTGTTAAAAAACGAGAGAGAGAAATACAGGGAGAGAGAGAGAGACAACGAGAGAATCGCATGAGTGCTTGGCTAAGCGGTCTTCAAACGCTGAGCTTTCCTTTACTGTCAGGACATTCCTGAGAGGCTGATCGCTAATGAGAGCTGGGTGGCTGAAGCGCTTTGATGCCACTGAGGGAAGAGTAAGGTGAAGTCTACTAGGAGACACTAGGAGTTTAAAGTAGCTCTCTATCGCAACCTCAGTGCCCTTATCTCACTCTCTTTCATTTATTTCTTCTCTTCTGCGATGTACATTTCTTTCTCGACCTGCTTCAAAAAAAAGAAAAAAGTTTTAGGTGCCGAGTGAGCATTTCTGTTGTCTTTAACTTACACAACGATCAGCCAAGGCATAAGGCCCAATGCTGTGTGGGTTCCCCGTGTACCACCAAAGCATCCACAGGCTACTCGGACCTACTAAGACCTGTGGTGTCTGGCACCGGTACGTAAGGCTGATCCTTTGGGTGCTGTGGGTTCTTCATGGGTCTGGCTTTTTTGGCCAACACATCCCATGGATGCTCAATCAGATTGGGATCTGGAGAATTTGGAAAGCTGGAGCTCTTTGCCTGCTAAGCGACAAGGTTCTGGTGTCTTTCTATCATAGCCAGCATTAACTTTTTCCAGCAATTTGTGTTGGCTTTTCCATGGGATCGGGTTGGACAGGTTGGACAGGCATAGATGAGCCCATGATCCTGTCACCAATTTACTGGTATATAATTGATACTCAGTGTTATTCAGTTCACCTGGAGGTGGTGTTAGTGTTGTATCAGATCGGTGTATGGTAATTTGTGTGGACTTGAGTCCATATGATTTTTTTCATTGAAATCTGGTTTTAATTTCTTGGGAAAAAATGGGTTGTTTTCAATCATGTACATTGTCATTTTGGATTTGAGATACGGCCTAAGGGTCACTCGGACAATTTTAAATGATTTTTTTTTTCAGCTTCCTTCAGCACTTAAAGCTTTTTCTGCTGTGTTGCCACCAAAGCAACAGCCATTTAAAAACCTAAATCGGTCCGATTACAACAAGCGACGTACTCTAAGCAAAAGCTCAAACTTGCCATTGTAGTAAAACAATCAACTCGAAGAAGGTGATTATTTTTGCAGTGTACTTTGTTCCTCTTATACCACAGCATTGTTCAACGTCAACACTTTAATAAATAACAAATGATGCTTCACTTACTGGTTTATGTAATGCTTTTGGATGAGAACTGTCCTGTTATCATTTTCGCTATAGCAGCTGAGTACATTCCTCTCATCAGCAACATTTTTTATTGCCACATAAAATGCATCATGTTGAGTGATCAAGGGGCCTTACTGAAGGTAGTCAGTGAAACACAGTCTTCCCCAGAAACATATTGGAGACTCGGTTTCCCATATTTCATTTTTGCAGTTGAAAAAAAAAAAAAGCAGTAGCATGATAAAAACCTAGCTTTTTTTGGTAGTACATAACATAAGGTCTTTGGCTGACACACACATGGTCACTCCTAACCTTGTTGGTGATCAACCACTGGAGGAAGTGCTCTCAGATCCACTCAGAGCTTGATCACTCTCTCTCTCTCTCTCTCTCTCTCTCTCTCTCTCTCTCTCTCTCGCTTTCTATCTCACTCACAGAGACATACGTACACACATGCAAGGACACATCTGCCCTCTGCCCCTTGGCCCCATGGCCCAGCTGTGAGGGTTGCTAACACAAATACACCCTATCCTTCCGTACTTTTTGGGTGTTTGTATCTCCAGGGCAGTTCTTCCTGTTCAGGCAAATAAATAAACAAGATTAACACAACTCCCTGTACCACCCAGTTATTTCTTTTTTGTCAGCATTTTTTTTTTTTTTTTTTTGTAATATCCTGAATGAGCCTATTTACTAGATCTTAAAAACGTAACATTTAAAGCCAGCTTTAGAAAGCCGCTGAGCAGAATGAAATGTGTACTTGATTTTTTTTTTCCTCTTGGCAAAAAAAAATCAAAAGGGTGCCAGTAAAGCTTAGAGTATTAATTCAGCTTCCACTTCAGCCTCTTTTAAGAATTCCCTCAAGCTAGGCCTCTTCAGTGTTGACCGAATCCTCTCCCTCGCTAAATAAGATGCTAACGGAGGCCAGAGGGGGGGAGCGACAGGGAAAGATGCGAGTGCAGGGCACTTCTTGGTGGAACCGATATCGCATAGGTAGCCCGGGGGTAAACGGGAGATGTGTTAGCGCAGCCGAGCCCGTCTCTCCCAATCATGTCAGCTTTGTGTTTGTTTTATTAATAAGGCGCGTTTCTGCAGGCTGACGCAAGGCTGTCGAAACAGGCATTTGGGGAATTGTGCAAATAAACCTGCATAAAGCTTTTTCACACCATGAGTTATAAGCGTGGTAACAAAAAAAAAAAGTAAAAAAAAAAAGTAGAACAAAGTAAATCTACAGGTGCTAAAAGGAAGTAGTGAACATTTCAGATAAATGTGGTGGGGTGGGTGGAATGTACAACGTAAAGTATGCACTAAAAATACTTAAGTCTAATGGAATTAGCCTGATCTTCACTAGCACTAGCATCCAAGATGGAAACTGGTCCATTTTAAAAAAAAATTACTTCTTGGTGTCAAACTAATGAGAGATGCAGGTGAGCTTTATTAGTCCTTCAGTCTGTCCAACTTTACTCACATCTCATCTGAATGCTCAGCTCAGGCAGATACGCCTCAAAGCTTTAAATTTCATGCTAATACCATAATGCTAGTCATCTTGTGGGTTTGTAAAGGAAAGTTTATATAGTAACTCCTTCATATACCGTAGCTGCATTACAATCTCTAACTTGTATCTCCTGCGCTTTGGTTTTTAGGATCTTAAAATCGATCTTTTGTTGGTCGATTCCTTAAATGGCTCAGTTCTCAATTCAGAACCCGTTCTCACTTTCCAAATTATTTAGGTAAGCATCCGCGTCTTAAAGGTCCCATATCTTACTATTCCTTTACCACGTTAACAAGGTCCCCAAAATTGTTCATCTATTAATGCTCCAGCAGAGAATCATGTGATTGTTTAAAAATTACTACAAAATACATTTTTGCACAGTAGGTACATAGACCGCTTGCATCTTTAGAGAATTTTTTGCAGAATACTCTAATTTTATGAGAGTATCGCTTCTTCCACTTCTTTTAGATTTTTAGTTGCGGTTGCATTGAATTGGCAGAAATAAAGGCTTTCGTCTTCTATCAGGCATTAAACAATGACCAACACAAGTGACACAGTATTTAAATGTTCATTAAATACTTTTGGTAGTTTTTAGTACTTTTAAGACCTGTAAGAAATATAGCTGCTTGAGACAAATTGGACAGTAAATGCTTTGTGGTCTTGAATGAAACCGAAAACCGCAATCCCCAAAAAGAGAATTGAATCAACAGTCTACATATGATTCATTTCATGACATGGTCGAAAATAACTGACATTGTAACTGCGTCAGCACAGCAATCTCCTCCTGTGACGAAGTAGCACCACAGTCACTGAACAAATCAAACACATTTAAAGTGTATTAAAGTACATAAAATACGGAAACAGCTAGTCTTAATGACAGCTGATATAGTTGTTGTGTACAGTATGAGATCATATTTTATCCTTTGAAGCAGTTCATTTATAAAAGAAAATAAGGATTATTTCATCCTGGTTGGTTTTTCTTGGTGGTACAAAATATTGTAACAGGAAACTATTTGAGTCGTGGTCTTTGAGAGTTTTGGAAAGTCAAAATGAATACTTTCCACCTCTAGACCGTAGAAGGCAAAACAGAGAAAGCGGAAAGAATGAAAGAGCGTGCGGAAGAAAAAAAAAAGTGGAAGACAAAAAGACGGCGTGGAAAACGGTCAACCGGGCTGTATTTCATTTTCATAAAAATGGTCAAACTTGTCATCATGACTATAGGATGGTTTTTTATTTCTTTCTTAAAAGTTGGAGATGTTCGTCAGAGTTAAGCAAAGCAGCAGAGTTTGCAGCCGAAATTGCAAATTCAAACCAGTCTTTCAGTGTTGCGTTGTGAGTTACAGCATGCAGTGGCTGTAGTTTTAACATGTCTCTTTTTTGCTTAAATATATAAATAGTTCAGTTTTATGGAAATTCTTTGACGTTTAACTCGCCTTTGCATCGCAAATCGGGGAAGAAAAAAAAAACGTGTGCAAATTCAGATTTGTAATGATTATTTTACTGGGATGGATAGTTCCCTGGAGGAGTTGATGTACTGCGTTTTCATTTGAGTCAGTTTGATTTGTATACGATTCCTTTGTTCTGTCATTCTGGAAGGCTAGACGTTTGCGGCGGTGGTCTTCTGGAGCAGAACCGGATTCGAAATCTTGGCTCAGCTCGCAAATCCAAAGCTAGATCCTCGAGGAGATCGCAGTCAGCTGTGAAGACGTACAGTACCAGTCAAAAGTTTGAGAAAATGTATCGATTAAAACTTCGTCCAGGTCAGCTAAGATTGCGGATAAGACGTGGAAATTTTGAGGTATTAAGTCTTAATCTTTTATCACACGCACTTTGTTTCTCCTTCTTCTCAGTGTTGCACGAAGCAGGAAAAAAAGGATCGGGGGGAAAAATGGTTATGCTCCATACTATTGCCTCTTTATCTAGCGTGGAGGAAATGGCTAACTTGGGAATTTGTTAAGGGCCTGAAGTGACGTCCCACCTGAGAGAGAAGGAGAGAGAGAGAGAGAGAGAGAGATGGATATTTTCGATGCCTGGGCGTCTGCTGGCAGCAAATAGGAAAAGCAAACATTTCATTCTGGGAAGAGCAACATTTAAAAATGAATGCTACAAAATTGTGGTTTGTTTCATCATTTCCTGAGCTTGTTTTTTTTTTTTTTTTCCCCTGTGATACTTCTCTAAAATGCAATGTGTGTCTAAAAAAAGAAAATAAAAATCTGTACAGCTGTTACTTTTATTTTTCCCCCCCTGCAGTTGTGCACTTTTTAGAACCAGAACTTAGACCAGGTATTTATTCCCCAGTCACTCCTTCGCCCTAGCAACTCCCAGTATCAGCAATATAAACAGGCGGCTTTTACCAGGCGGTTAGGAGCGCTTTCAGGATTGCTCACTACAGCCGGCGTACTTGCAGAAACAGGATAGAGAATGAATCATGGGCCCCTCCACCCTTTCGCATAAGTGCCAAAGAAAATCTGCTGATAGGAGAAGTTTAAAAAAAAAAAAAAAAGAAAGAAAAGGAGTTTGAAATTAAAACGCTCACAGTGCGTGGACAAATGTGTTACATTACCACAGAAAGACTTACTTTTTTTTTTTTTTTTTTACTCACAGCAACCTGATTGATTTTGACTCCCCGAAGCAAAGGCAAGTTCAGTCCTATTTTTCGTCCAATTAAAAGGCAAATGTACATTTTTATTTGCTCAGTTTTTCCCCCCCAAGCCTTGCAAACGCATTCTTTATCTTTTAGATCTGAAAAGTATGCCCCCGTCCACCCTTACCCCCCCTCCTCGATTTCGCTCGCTCTTTTCCTTCTTTCCTCCTGTGCTTTACACCCCTGGGAGGAGGAATGCATCTTTCAATATTCCTCAAGGTCAAAGTTCAGCTGGAAGAAGAGGGGAAGGCTCTAACGAGACCCGGCAAGCCTCGGCACCGGCTGAGGCTGCCAAAAACAATTACAAGACTCGGCAAAACCGCCATCTCACACTTGTAATCAGGGGTTCACAACTGCTGATTTATTGGCCTGCCCTTTTTTTTTTTTTCACAACCTCCCATTATGGCTGCGATCTCTACCCATTACTGAATATGACAAGGCTTCCTTGCATGCTTACACCTCTGACTGCCTGCCTGATCTGACACATTGGGCCCTGTGTACTTTTGCCAGGTTTCTTGAAGAGGGAAGCTCTGCTTTATTACACTCTTTGAATTACAATTTAGCGGCACTGAAGTTCCCGCATGACGGCATTGGTGGTGAAGCGGGAATATGAAGGTAGGAAGAGGCTAGAGCAAGCAGAACACCAAGAGAAGAGAGCAACGATGTGAAGAGGTGGCCGTTTATCAGCTGTGTTAAACATCTGGGCAATTTTCAGCGGTTTTTAGATTGGTTTAGAAAGTACCACAACTCTAAATATGACCCTTCTTCCAACCCTGCCATTACAGACATGACCAGCTATTGTTAGGGAGTGTTTTTTGTTCTTCCATTGGACATTTTGCCTCGAGCGGATGGCTTTCAATCAGGAATATGAATGACTGTCGACATGAAATTTACATAAATACTTGAAAATTTGATGCAGCTACATATCACAATAATATAATCAAAAAAATCGAATTTTAAATGACTGGAACTGAGTGATTTTCAGCTTGATTGGCCACAACCGATCCCGATTCTTCGCCAAACTTCCGAGTGGAGCAACTTACATACATAGAAACTTGTTTTTATGGTAGCACATTATCAAAAGTTATGTGCGCATGTTGAAAACTTGAAACATAATCGACATGCTTACACCAGCCTCAAAACACCATGTGCGCTACTTAGGCTCGAAGCACGTGTTAGAAGCGGCGTGCACGTCCATGCTAACGGCTCTGGAGCTCAAGAGTTTAGAGGAATTCGTGGTGGTAAATGTCGCGATTTTTTATAATCATTCAGGCGGTACAATCTAAACCATTCACACGTTGTCATACCGTGTGGTTGGAGTGAATAATTGGCTACGTTTCTTTAGAAATAATCATTTTTGGCGAATTACAGAGATGTGTTCCTGCTCAGTAAATATGTAGCTTTTTGTTTTAACTTGTTTAAAGGTAAATGTTAAACTTTTGTATTTGAAGTTATTTTGCATTGTGTAAATGCTGCGCTTGGTTTTTAAATGAGAAAACTAATACTATAATGAATGGGCTACTTTTAATTCCTTATCTTCAAATCAGTGGTGAAGCTATTGAATAAAGTTAAGGTATAAAACTTAAGCTGTGACAGCTATTGAATTGGGACCTTTGTATTAAATTGGTATTGATAGTAATCGAATTGGCACCTAGGTATTGTGATAAAATCGTATCGGGTGATTCCCATCCCCAGTCGCAACACTTACTCCAAAAATCGCAGCATTTGAAATGGTAAAATGTTGGCCTTCCTCTAGTATAATCCTACAGGTGGCATCCTCTAAACTATTCACACGTTGGCAGGCAGCACAGCATCCTTTTAATATTGTATCATGATATTTGAAAAATTGTGACACTAACGGAATCGCAATACAAATATCGTGATATAGGTATCGTGATAATATCGTCTCGGCTTGTCCCTGGTGATTCCCGTCCCTATTAAATACACTCAAATATGACTTTAATACTGGCACATTTCAGTAACATATCCATCTTAAAACTGAAATGTTAACTGAAAACTGTAGCTTTTTTATTCATTCTTAGTAGATGAATGAATTTACGATTAGTCCAACTTGACCTGAAACCAACATGTTCCAGTGCGGGGCAGATGCAAGCATATTCATCCTTAAATGCGGACACTGGATCACAACATGTTAATCATAACAGGACATTGTTTTATTCATTCCATTTATACTCTTCCTATATTTTTTTCCCCATGATTTCCCATTAAAAGAAATGCCCGCTGTCTTTCTGTCCGTCGTTGCTTTACGGCTTGCCTGCGAGGTTTATCCAAAGTCAAATCGCCCTCATATTGGTTCGCGGGACTCTATAGCTCCGGATACGCCAGCATCCCTTTCAGTCATGCCAGCTAAGCATGAACGCTTCATTTGCGCTCTGTTAGCAGCCAAACTTTCACCAGGTGGCTTTGAATGACATGCTTTATGAACCTTGCGTCGTGATTAAAGTTCTGAAATCTGATTCTTGTCTTTCAGGTGCCTTCCAAGAGTCCATATGTGTGTGTGTGTGTGTGTGTGGTGTGTGTGTGTTAAGAGTGCTTTAGACAAGCTGCTCTCTATCTTTTAGCTCTGCAGCTGTTGTTGTGGCTGGCCACATGTGCCAGATAGCACCGTGTACCGATAAATCTGTTCCCACAACAAGCACAGCCCCGTAATGTGCTCTTTTTATTTCCTTTATTTATTCTTACTCAGTCTTAAATAAATACGTGGTTGATTTTTCCAGGACGAAACATCAAGCCCTCACCTGCTATCGTGTTATTATTATGTTTTGTAATTTTTTTTCCTCACCATCAGTCTCGACTCAGTGTTTTCCACTAATGAAACATTTGCCCCTCGTTCCCAGGAGCTAATCATTGCTCAGATGCCTGCGTGGCATTTTGTTCGACAAGCCCAGGGTTGCACTGACACAAAGGCATAAACAAAACCAAACAAAACTTTATTTTTAAAACTGGAAGAGGCAGAAAGACGAGCTCGTGCTTGTTATTAGAGGAGGCGCGGGTCGCGTTCGCACATTTGAAGGTTTTGTTATGTATCCCGCGCTCCAGCAGCTCTCTCCATCTCTCTCCCACGCTCTTCCCTTTGCTTCTTAACCTCTACTGCTGCATTCCTGCATTGTTGAACGTTCTGTTTTCTTTGCCATCTGACGAAAAAAAAAAAAAGAAAACTCTAATATGTGTTTGGCAATTGATTTCTAATTAAAAGGGACCTTTGGTGTTGTTGCAGCACGTGCATCAAAACTCGGCGTCTCGAAAGATGTCTCAGAGTGAGACGAGACTCAGAAATAGAGCTGATTTTATGTACGTATGGAAATTTTTATCATTTATTTCTCGCGCGGAAAGAAGCGCGACAATCTCGGTTCGAGGTCTCTGATCAACACGCCGGAGCGTGCGCGTTCTCCAAGCAAACAACCCTAAGGCCTTCTGTTTGGTTTTTGAAGCATTCCTTGTTTTTTTCACCAATCTGTACGGGACACAAAGAGGCTCAGGTGGTGTCCTGACCCTCTCCAGTTCGAACGACAGCCAGTCAATTTGTTTACTAGGAGTTTTCAAGGTTGGCAGACGTGACATTGTATGCGGCGCGCTTTAGAAATGCTAGAAGTACACATCTCCACCGCCACAATGAATACAGTTTGTGTTCCTCCTTGCCAGTTAGATTTAGTGTGTTTTGCATGTTTTTGTTGTTTGCTTGCTGAGACTTGAACATGCCCTGAGCTACAACTTAAGCAGTTGCAATCGTTCATGGTCATTTAGTCTTTGTTTGGTTTAACCCCCCCCCCTCTCTCTCTCTCTCTTTCTCTGTTTTTTTCCCCCCTCTATTTCTCTGTCTCTCTTTTTTCTTTCTCTCTCTCTCACTCACTGTCCACGTTCACTCAGGTGCCACGTGATGATGGTAGAATCAGCAACTGAGACCATTCGAACAGCGTCCTCCAACCAAAACGGAGTCAGCAGCCTGACCAGCCAATCGGAGGGCGGAGGAAGAGAGGGCGGGTCTAACGGTGACGCCAATGGGGAGATCAGCCCCGTGGATTTACTGCACCTTCAACAGCAGCAGGTGTGTGTCTGTGTTTTTTTTTTTTTTAGAGAGATTAAAAAAAAAAAAAAAACACCCAGGAAGACTGTTAGTTGCTGGTAGTTGTGTCTTGTGCAATTTCTTTGCTTGTGTAATGTATAAATGCCCGAGTGGTTTTTATGAGAAGCAAACTGCACAGTTTACATTACACATAGAGAGCGTATTGCACAAGTTCACTATCACATGTTCACTGTGGATTTCCTCATCCCTCAGGTCAGGTATTATCACTAGCTTATCTATCATAGGCGTATAGTGAGTAAACATCCTTCATTTGGCAAACAGTCACATTTCTAAAAAGACACCGATAGGAGCCTGTCATGTCTCTAGTTTCGACAAACGCCGTCCCTTGTAAAACAATCCAAACGTGTTCGGCGAGTACGTACTGTAACTTTCCAAATATCTAACATGCTTCGTCAACAGAACAAGTTCTAGTGTTCTCGATGAGCCAAACCTCAACCTAAGACAGCGATGGGCCTACGATGATGAATTTGTTAGCTGGACCACCCAACAAGTGGAAGTTCTAACGTGCTGCCCAAGTCAAAAAAAATTTTTTTTCTTTCAGAAACCGAACTGAGTAGGCTATAAAAAATAAAAAAAAGGTTGCTACATACAGAATGCAAGCTGTCAACTTAGCACAGAGTAATGAACAAGTAGATGTGGGCAGGGGAAACACGTATCCTCTCTTCAAATCATTTTATTCTTCTTCCCCCCATTCTGTCCTGTGCCAACTCCAGCGAGCATGAAGGCGAACACATGCTTCAAAGCCAAACCTCTCTGTCTATCCTCCTTCTTTTGGGCACACATTTGAGTTTGTAATGTAGCACAGTGTGTTCATGCTGTATGGTGCATCACATCATTGTCATGTGAAACGTATACGCACAAAATATCGTAAAAGCCTAAAAGAAATTAAACGTACTTGTCTCCAAGGCAGCTGCGAATAAGAAAAGAAAAGATATGTATGTATTTATTTATTTATTTACGTTAAGTGATTTGTCCAGTCCATGAGGAACAATACCAGAACAGATGTTTGGACCCCTGGTCATATAATCTCTTTTAATAAAAAAGCAAACCAGACAAACCAGTGAACCTAGATTTTGCACTTCCATTCTCTGGTTCCTCTCCAGTCGCTTATCGATTGCCGCAGTCCCAAACCACAGTGTAATTCTGTTAATGCTCTCAATAGCATGTTGCTTTAGATGACACGTCAGCACGAATAATGCTGCACCCCGTTCTGTTTTCTGCTCTGGCCCTGTGCGTCAGTGTCTCCCCTGTCCAGCGCGTCAGCTGGAATTTCCTCACAGCTTCCCGGACCCTCTTGGCTGAAATACTTTCACTTTTCGCTCACGCCATCCCCCTGTAAACACAGGCCAGGCACTCCGGGCCGGCCAACAGAAGCTGCTCTGTGATTTTGATAGCAAAGCCGCAAGCTTTGTCCGAGCTTTGCTGGCGGACTTTCAAGCAAGCAGTGACGGTCCGCTTTCTGAATCAGTAATCGCGATATTATTGAAAGGAAAGTACTTCAAACTGATGAGTGCCAGAAAAACTCAAACATTTGTGCTTGGTTAATGCAGAGTGACTGCAGAATGATCAATGTCTATTAGCTGCCTGTAGACGGCCAAAAAGTTTAAAAGTTACCAGATGCCCTTTAGTGTGAGGACCTCTGCTGAAAGAGAGAGAGAGAGAGAGACAAAAGAAAAAAAAAGAGAGGAACAGAACCCCCCCGCCCCCCCCCTCTCCTTTCCAGACTCCTGTCCCTTCACATTTCCCTGCTTCTGTAAATTGAAATAAGCAAGAGGAATTCTAATGAAGGTAATTGAACTGAATTGCTTTTCCTCTTTGGTTCCCTTACCCGGTTTCATCGTGTGTGTGTGTGTGTGTGTGTGTGTGTGTGTGTGTGTGTGTGTGTGTGTGTGTGTGTGTGTGTGTGCACGTGTGGAGCCTCCCACAGTGTAAGTGAGAGGCTTTACCTCACACAAGCGGGTCTTTCTTCCATGGCAGGTCTGTGTTATTGCACCTGTGTGTGGTCACGTGAGCCAAAGCCTTTAATTAGAAAGAGAAATGGCCAGTTACTTCTACTCCAAACCTTTCCCAATGTCAAACATATGCCATCCACAGCCTCACTAATGCAGACTCTTTCTCTATTTCCGCTTCTCATTGTCTCACTCACTTTTCTGTTTTGTCTTGAATATACAAGCCGGGTTAGCGTAACTAGCTAATTATATATTAAAATATGGTAAATTAACAAAAACTAACGAACAAACAAAAAACAGGGTATTTATTGAAATATTTGAAAATGCAAAGTTTTAATACTTTTTTCCAAGATTTTGTACTTTTGTTGTTGTTTTTTTTTCAAAAATTTTCATCGTTGTCATTTTTATGTTGCAAAGCAAGGTCAGTAAAGTTATCATATAGTTCTTTCATTCATCTTGGGTAATCATTTTTCCAAAAAGTGCATACATAAAAAAAGAATGAAAAAAAAAAAAAACAGATGAAGTAAAATGCACATTTATTTAAACATAGAAATATGCAAAATTTGGAATCCAAACGTGGATCTTTGCTCGAATAACGGTTAAATAAATAAATGAATCAGTTTAGGAAAAATATCAGATTTGTTGAAAAATGTAGTACAAAAACTGTATACTTTAATACAATTTTAATAATAATCTCTGTCACTTCAAACAGTAAAAACTTTTCACTTACTGCCTGACTTGTGCATAGTAAGCCTAACCCTTTGTAAAATACGCTTTTCCTTAGCGAGTTTACCAGCTAATTTCCACCCGCTTACCCGTAACCAGCACCCACCGACGAGAATATGAGCGCCATCCTGACTACTCCAAACAAACTAATCAGATGTAGTAACTTGTAATTTGGAACCCAGAACTGTCAGTCTAAAAACTAAATAAATAAATCAGATTTGCTCTGCTGTGCGAACAGTCTCAGATCTTTATTTCCCAACCCTGCCCCTAGAGGCCTCTTGAATTAAGTGTATATTGATTGATTTCTGCTCTAACGCTCCTGACTGAACTCAAGCAGGAAAAAAAAAAGACTTTATTAAGCCATGAACACAAGGTTGTTTTTATTCTCTGGGATTTTTGTTTCAAACCAAAACTGGCAAAGCGTCAGTTTACTTAGAAAAAAAATGAGTCAGTGATGATTCCTTCCTTAAACATCTTTTTTTATGTTTCCCCTTTTTTTTTTTTTAACCTTCTAGCCATAATCTAGCATCTTAGCGACGTTAGATGCTGTGTGGGGGAGAACTTTTTTATTTTTTTTATTTTTATGTTTGCCATTGCTTGTCAATTAAGCATTCAGAAGAGTGTATGTTTGTGTGGTTTTGTGTGAGGTGAGGGTATGTGGGTGGGTGCGGGTGTGTGCAGGCATGCAGGTTGTGTGTGTCTATACAGACCATACGGACTAGACAGAGTCCGTACACCTGCTTTTAACTCCTGTTATTTGTTTTTTTAAAAACATTTTCATGAGGGGTCATATTCCTGACTTTCCCTAAAGACAGACCTTTAGAAGGCCCCGCCCTCTACCCCCCAGGGTGCCTGTTTGAACCACTGTCACTTTTGATGCTGGAAACACAACAATATGCAAATAGCTGTGTGAACCGCAATACGTCTTTATAATTGCATGATTGAGATACTGGATCAAAAACGAAAACCACAAAAAAAAAAAAAAAGATGGAGCAAACACTTTGTTTCCCTTCCTGTTAGTGCTTTGGTAAAAGAAGTCCAAGCTTTGTTCTGGATAATCTGGATCAGTCGCTGACCTGAATCATATTCCTAATGTCTTATGGCTGTTTGATCTGAAGACCAACATCAGAAATGCTTCAGTTCTCTGCGTCCTTTTTGTCTCCTCTTTCTTTCAGCTCTGATGTTCTGAGCCAGCGAGCTTGGCATGGAGTTTTTTTTTTTTTTTCTTTTTTAATATTGGCAGCATGGTTACTTCTCTTTTTTTCCACTCCTCTTAAGATTGCAATAGCGCACAAGAAATCTTGCGCCAGAATTAAATGTTATACCGCAACACTTTCTGATTCTTGAATTGGCTTAATTCCGTATGGCAGCAGCTCTGACACACAAATCATATTCATCCGCTCATTATCATGTCCTTAGGATCCGCTAATTCACAGGACCTGTACGCTGGCTGCGTCACATTATCTTATCCAAAATAATAAAAGTTTTTAAAAATATGTTGTGATTTAAAAAGAAAATTTTGGAGTGATTGATATGGGGAAATTTATATGTTTTGATATTTTGAAAGCGTTAGCTCTTAAAGTGGACCTATTATGCAAAACTCACTTTTTAGTCAGGCATGTACAAACAAAAAAGTGTGAGAAAAAAAAAAGTTTCTTTTTTTTTTCTTTTTCCATTTTTTGTGTTGGCCAGGGCTTAAACCAAGCCAAGTATATTTTGCCTGATTGTGACATCATATAAGAAAATTGTTCTCTTCTCCTGGCATGTGTCTCAGCGGTAGCTCATTTACATAGAATAGGAACATGAATAACACTTTAGAAGGAGGGGTGAAATAAAGTGAGTTTGAGATATATTACAGCTGAAGCATTAACAGACACACTTTGGGGGAGCTTTAAAGCTTTCCACAAAAAAGTTTGCAGAATGGAGAACCTTTAAGAAAGAACTGAGGGAACAACTATATATAGTTGCTATAATGTAATGTAATGCAAAAAAAATAAATTATAAATAGAATATTGATTGCAGGCTCATTCGAGTGGTGTAAGAGGAAACAGGGTTAAAGGGGAAAAAATCATTGATGCAGTATGTATTACTATACCTCAGGAATCACACCTTAATTGTTGGTTTTCATTCATAGTTATAAAAGGACACGGAGAGAGCAAAAGTCTTAAAATAGCAGAACAAACAGTATCCAGATGAGAATTCTCCTAAAACCGACAACTTCTTCCTGTAAGTTTCTTCTAACTCATACGGCAGGCTTTAGTCCGTTGATGGTTTGTGTTTCACTTCTCTCTGGCTTACCTAAAAAAAGCAAAAACAAAGATTGCCACAGTTTTCTCAGGAAGTGCCTCCCAGCCACCAAGTCCCACTCAAACCCACCCACCTGCGTGTACACACACACACACACCCTCCCACACACACACATACACACAGTCTTACTCACTCATACGCTCACTAATCCCTCAGCGCCTCCTCCTCTTTCTGTTTATCGCTTCTGCATTGTCTCTCCCCTCCTGATGCTCCCCTCTCATCCGCCTCCTTTAACAAACCCGGCTCTTTCACCTGGATGCTGTGGGAGTGGTGGAACTCAGTGGAGCGGAGAGGGGAGGGGGGAGGGGGGTGGTTAAGGAGAGCAAAAAAAAAAAAAAAAAACGCAGACAGGACACAAAGCACTCTCTCCATGGGCCCCTCCAGAGCCTGGGAGAAATCACAGACATCTCTGCAGCCGTCACAGACCCACAGCAAATAAACAGAGGTCCTTAAGAGCTGTGGAAAAGGAAGGGGAGGGGGTGGATGTGGAAATAGAGCAAGATGAGTTGGAGTCAAGGGAAAGGTGGATAGAAGAGAGAGAGAGGTGTGAGGTAGAGAGGGAGAGAGAGAGAGACCATGAGGGTTACAGTAGGGTGAGTTGGCGAATTAGAGGAAGCAACTGTGAAGAAGCTCTGAGGTAGAGAGATAAAGAGAATAGGATGTTTTGTGAGTAGATTTAGAGATGTGTGTGTGTGTGTGTGTGTATAATATTAGAGAGAGAGAGAGCATGATAAGTCAGAGAGAGAGGTGTGGACAGATTGGAGATGGGGCTAAAAGGGCAAGAGAAAAGAGTGGAGAAGCAAAGACGAGAGAACGAGGAGAGTGGGGTCGAAGTGGTGGGAGGGGAGAGAAAAGAAGTAAAGGGTGCTGGTGGTGTGTGTGTGTGTGTGTGTGTGTGTGTGTGTGTGTGTGTGTGTGTGTGTGTGTTGGGGGGGTGTAACGCTGAGACGTGTCAAGAAAGACCGGGGCCCCCCTGAGGAATGTTTCTTGTCTGCTTCACAACCCTGAAAGCAGAAAAAACCTTGCTTGAGGGGGGATGGAAGGAAGAAAAGAAAAAAAGAAAAGAAAAACAACAGTACACACTGGCCAAATCCTTGTAGTATTTCACCCGCCTTGTTTCACAAATCCCGACCACAGGGTCTTGTCTTTTCACTGGCATGAGTGTGCTTCACTTCAAACATCTCATCCACATCTTTACCTGCACTAGGATACGTCTGTCTTTCTCACTTTTTGTCTCATTTTCCAGTAGGCAGTCATTTTGCTTCAAAGCAGGCCTTCAGACAGGATGCTTTCCAAACAGTACGTAGCAGGTTACAAACATCGGTGGGACCAGAGGTGCTCTGTGAAGCCTCATATCGCCCCTCCTTTCCTAGCTTACACTTGGTTGTCCGTACGTCTGTGCGTATCTGACAAAAACCAGGTGCCCTTCTTTTCCTTTTGTTTTTTTTTCCCCCCTCTTCCACTGCACCCTTGTGCTTGTTATAAACTCGGCAGCTAAAAAGGTACCCTCCAATTTAGGCTACCAGGAAACCCCTTGCACTCTCACTCCTCCCGGAGGCTTCGAGGTGGAGGGGACTCCTCACTTTACAGGACCTCTTATCTGCCTAAGGAGACGTAGTTTTCACAATTTTGTGCAGTTGCACCTGAGCTAGCAGCACATACATGTGTGAGCCGCCTGGGTAGAGCGGGGACTGAGAGGGAGCTACAGTAGGAGGAGAGACGTACATTGCTACTGAAGTGCAATTTTCTCCAGGAGTGCCACTCAACTGAAACAGAGAGGGAGGAAAAAGAGAAGGAGGGGGCGGGCAGTGACTCAGATTTTTGTTACACACTAAACAGTGCATGCTGGTGAGAATGGCTGAGAGGTATTTTGAAGCAGGCCCCTTCTCAGGTCAGGCACTCTGAGTAACCTTGCAAGGAAGAATGTTAGGACAAAGGGGCACTCGTAATTTGTAATGAGTTGTAAAGGGATGGTGGGGATATGAGAGAGTCCAGGAGAGAGAGTGGGAGAGATGAGGAGAGAGAGAGAGAGAGAGCTGTAGTGTATTTGGCCCTTTGGGACGGCGCCAGCCCCTCAGGAGGCTCAACACTGTGGCCGACAGACAGCTTGCTTGCTTTTAGGAGGATTTAAGATGATGCATGTGGAAACCATGGATCTCTCATCTCGTGGTTCATCGCACAGATGGAGAGACTGAGAGTATGCTTAACTATTGTCTCTCTCACTTCCTCTTCTCCTAGCACTCTTACTCTTCTTGTCTTCTCCTTCTGCTTTCACTTTGCTTTGTAGTTGTGCTGCTCATCCCTCAACTGAACATCTATTTGTTTACTTTGTTCCGTCTTTCCTCTAATGCTAGACCTGCAAGACTTTTAAAGTTTCGCTTTGCTCGGCCCTTTACTAGCTGGAGAAACATGGCCGTGATATTATGGGGACTCTAACTCTTAATCTCCCAATGATAAGGTTTAGGTCAGGGATTTTCAACTCCAGGCCTACAGGGCCAGTGTCCAAGACAGTTTTGTGATCCTTCTGATCAAACGCAGCTGATTAAACTAATCTGTTAATTACTAGTTTCGAAGGGTGTGTTTAGGAGTTGGTGAATTACAGATATTGCTGGATACCTTCCCACCAGGGCTGGAGTAGAAGATACCCAGGTCTTGGTCCTGGGCACTTTCTATACAAATTTCTACCAGTTCCCTGACCAGTAAAAGCATTCATCTCCTACAGTTTCAGTGTGTAGGGCAGCTGAGAGCATTGTAGCAGAGCACTAACTGCTCCATTCTACATGTGTTGGTCAATTGTGGTCTCCTGGACACCCAGCCATTGGTGGCTGATGGATCTGGCAATTTGATAAAACAATTGGCTTTTTTTGTCAATATTTCTCCCTAGTTACTTATAGGCACTTCCCATTCAGAACCAACCAACCAGTCTTTGCAGGTGGGACAGGTATGCAGACTGCCTTCTTCCATATCAGGGATTTGCAGGGCAGATTTGTCCCTATAAAACATATAGTACAAGGCTGTGCAGATCCAGTCAGGAATCAGGTTTCAGCTTGTGGCAGGGTTCTGACATTCGTGTGGTGGACTTTGGCCTCTCTTGGTTGGGCATTCTCATCATCCTTGCAATAAACTAAGCCCTTTTAGAGTTCTGGATGTGGTTGGCGCTGACCGTCCGTTGTCATACTTTTCTGCAAATTTATCAAAAGAATGCTTCTCGTTCTCCTTTGCGTCCCTCATCCTCCTCTCACACTCACAGTTTGCCCTAAGCAGCTTAAGGCTACAGAACAAAAGGACAGCATGAAGGGAGGAAGAGATTTGTGGCTTTGAATGAGAGTATGATATCCCTTATAGGAAGGGGATGAGTGCTTATAGCATCAAATAAATCTAATGCTGTCGGCACATTGAAAGGTGTCGTCACCTAAAAGCATTCCATACTTCTAATTGCCGAAGGGGCTGATGGTACCCTAGTTGACCAAAGAGGAAAGGCCATTCCGAGTTGCAGCATTATGAAGGTGGTGCCTGAGTTATGTGGAGGTGGTTGGATAGTCTAAGATTATCCATAGTTTTTGTATGCAAAGTGTGCTCTTAAAGTGATACGGCACAGTATTTTTTTTTTAAGCTTATTAGCATAATATCTTAAGGCTTTGCACATCCCAAGTGGCGCACCAAAAAAAAAGTGTTTAAATCCTGACAACTGTCTGTCGCCAGGAGTCCAAAAGCGGAAAAGTAGCCTTTCTGCCTGGGTGGGAGGGATGTGTATGTCTGTATGATATTCATCCTAGCACCTAGCACTAAGAAAATAAGCTAATCACTTATTGTATAGCAGCGTGACATTGACAGTGTTGTGTTGTTACACCATAGGGAAAGATCTGATTGGCTTGTTTAAGCTCTGGCCAATACAAAAATAGAAAAAGAATAAACAGCAGGGATTTTTAATTTTTAATGTTATACTGTATTTTTGGAGACTCATCAGAATGTCTAAAATGTCTCAAAAGTGAATACTGCGTAATTGGTCCTCTTTAACTTGTTTAGATTGATCCAGACTAAACATAAAAAATTAATCGCCGACACGTGTCGTAACGTATAATCACAAAATCTCCCAGTTTTTGATTTGTTACACGTTCAGGCCTCTATAAGCAAAAGGGTGCATGAGACATAATGGGTTTCACATGTGCCGTGTGATATCCTATATTCTGTGTTTAATGATTTTTTCACACATTGAGTCCTAATTCAGGAATGTGGAGAGGTCATATTTATGGACAGGTTATAAAACTAATTTATGAGTTTTTCCAGGGAAAGCTTTGAGAGACTATGCAGAGCCTGAGCATTTTTTTTTGCATGCACGTGTGTGTGTGTGTGTGTCTTTGTGTAAAGTCATTTTAACTGAGCCGGGCTACAAAGTCATGTTTACAGCAAATGTCCTGGGTCTATCAATTTCACTCAGTTACGTGCCGCAGTATCCGTGTTTCCTCAGTCAGTGCTGATTAATATATACGACTATAAATTATACGACTGCAATAAACAGGTGCACGCGCATACACACGCACATGCAACTCCTGCCACTACATCAAATCTCATAATTTAGTATCTTGTCACATCTTTATTGCGTTCGTTCATTTGTATTCATAAAGAGCAGATCAGGATAAAATAATTGTTTAAAGATTGCCAGCTAAGTACATAAGCCGGAATCAATCTCTGGCCGTGTTATGTATGTGCTTGCGTATACAGCATGCAGTACATGCAGCGATTGTATATAACCCGAGTAGAAATGCCTTTTAACAAAAACAGATCGACTGTGATTCTGTAATTGGTGTTAATATCTTACAAATATTTATAACTTTTTGATTTATTTAGATGAATTATTTGCTGATATGGAACGCAAGTTGAAAATTGTATGCTTCTTATTAAATAATTCTAATTAAATATCAACAGAACAAGGCAATAAGGAAAGTTAGAACAGAACAGTTCATCCTAAATCATATGGATAGTTGAGGATCTGTGGCAAGGTCAGAGGTCACTGCCTAGGTCATCAGGATTGCGTGAAGTGACCAAGCCAGGCTGAGGTCAGCAGCATGTTCAGGTTTGGTCAGAGGTCATAAACCCCAGGTTAGCTTTGCTTCCTTTCTGGTATACCGAGTACCCCTTACTGCCATTTCAGTTCTTATAAATAAGATATTTCTCAAGTATTATCTTTCGATGGCGAATGCGTCTCTTTGCTTTCTTTTAATACAAAGCGAGCCTTTATGTTAAGACGGTTTATGAATATGAATAATGTGCCGTACCTGGCAAGGCATGTTTATTTTTCCCCGGCAGCTCTCGAGGCACCACAGACATTGACCTTCGCCTAGTCGCCATGGCAATTATGAAAGATCCTCCGCGGAGTATTAATGTGAGGGAGGCACGGCTCCTTGCGCCCTGATTGACAGAGTGGCGGGAGAGAAGGTGCAGAAGAAAGAGAGGGAAAAGGGAGGGTGCTGGAAACGGGAACGGATTTAGCGGGTGCAGGAGAGCAGAAGTAGGAGGGAGTGATTTAGGTAAGAGTTGAAGTGGGGAGGAAACGGGGAGAGTGGGATCATAGGAAGTGGCAGAGTTGGAAAGGGAAAGACAAAGATGGAGAGAGCGAGAGGGAGGGGTGAGAATGGAAGAATGGAGGCCTGTAGGCTGCTGAGTACATTTCCTACTGGACGCCGTCCACCTCAGGAAATGGCGGCCATAATTGAGACTAATTGGCGTGTGTTTTTGCTGTCTCAGCACGCGTCAGGTGACGGGGTGGAAAGACACACACACACACACACACACACACACACACACACACACACACACACACACACACACACACACACACACAGTATGGACACACACACTTTGACCAGTATGCCACGCATGGCTACTTAAGGATCAAGTGTTCAGAGCCCCTGGCTTCCAAAATCCTTTCCTCACTATAGGACAGGGCAGCCCTTCCACTTTCTTCTTCTTCTCTCTCCTTCTTTATCTCCCTGTACTCCACCGCCGGTTCACAGAGAGCCGGGGGGGGGCGAAGGAAAAGAGAAGAAGAGGAGGAGGAGGAATAAAAAGAAAAGAAAGAAAGAAATGCACCCGGCGACACTCTCAAAGTTGTTGCCCTGGTAACTGGCGAGGCCGAGGGACTCTGAACAATGAAGCCGGATTCTTTTTTAAGTGTTGCTAATTAGCTTGCTTCTGCCCGCTTTTTTGTGTTTGCCGTCTTAAAAAAGAGATTAAAGTCAACAGAAAGAAGCATTGGAGAGAATAAGGGGAAAAAAAGAGGGAAATGTTGGCTTCTTTTCTCCTTTCTTGTTAAAAAAAATATCTAATGATAGATCAGTAACTGGAGATATATTGAACAGATTATTAATGAAGAGTTTTTTTTTTTTTTTGTCAGAAGTTGGATTTGCTGTAGTCTTGTTAAATCTAGTATGTTTTACTAATACTTGGTGATCGACGTATTATTTGTTCCCGGTTAGCAGGGGAAGGAGGGAGCCAAAGATGTTTGTAACACAGTGCACAATCTTTTCTTTCTGTCTGGCCTGTGCGGTGATACGAAATGTGCCCTCGCGGCACTGACCATCAAATTCCTGTTTCTGTTTCTGCAAATTAAGATTCATCTCCATTCTGACTGTATCCTGCCCCCTGTAAGTGTACTGTATATATATATATATATATATATATACAGTTACACACACACACACACACACACACACACACACACACACACACACACATACACACACACAGACATGGCACCACTTCCACCCAGCCACACATGGTGAGTTTTAGAAGACTTTCCCTCTTTTCTTGTTCTTGTCTAGAAATTTCGACATGGAAAAAAAAAAAAAACATAAAAGTCTCCTGCATTCGACTTTTGACCAGACCTGCAAAGTAATGGCTTTCCAAGTCGAACGGCTTAGAAAATTGACGCCGCGTTCATCTGTTTAAACAGTGTTCCCCTTTCTCCAGAGGTCCATTTTGGCAGCATCCTGTGTGCATTATTATTAGCTTTCTTTTTTTTTTACTTTATTAATAACAACACAGAAATATGTTCCATATGCGTGGTGTGGAAGGGAAGCTCAGTTGCTAGTCAGAGCTATCCAGAGTTCGGTGTGCACACGGTGAACAATATTGGAGAGGTTTCAACTCTGTAAAGGAGCCAGTAGGGGGAGGGAACCACCAAACACCTTAACACCCCAGCAGTGCCCTGCCAGATCGTTCTGCCAGATCCACTCATATCTAAATACCAGGACGTTAAAAAGTTTGTTCATAGCCACGAGCTGTCTACTGGGTAGGGCATGGCTTGCTGAAAACGTCAGTGTTAGGAAAACTGAAATGAAACTGGCATGTAATTGCCATGAATTAGGCAGCTGCTTCTTCTTCTTCCTCTTCTCTCTTGTGCTTGTTCTCAGTTTATCCTTTTACGTCGTTCATTTGTACATTCTTTATTCTTTGTGCTTGTCTCATGGTGGCAGTAGAGAAAGTAATCGTGCCCAGAGAGTCCTGCCAGAGTGCATTATCCTCCTCTCTGGCTCTTTCAGAGCAGGATATGGGGATAACTTACTTCTATACCTTTGCTATTACCTTTCATGTAATATTTTCCCTCATGATTTCTGTCTGGGCTTAAAGGTTGAGGAACTCACATCTGGAAAGTGGCAAGTGGCTACAAGTTTCAAACAGGTTACGTTTGTGAAAAAAAATTTTTTTCAAAAAAATTAAACCAGTCAGGCTTTTCAAGTATTGTAGCTTATTTTTTAAGTTTTTTTTCTTCTTCTTCTTTTAAACCTCCTCTTTAAGTTTTATTTTTTATTGCTTTGGCTCTCGTTCACCCTTTCCTCATTTTAATGGCCAGCTTGAGTCCAGAGAGGCCTGCTGTAGCCATTTAAAATTTAAGGTTTTGCCGTAGCCTTTATATTGCGGAAACATTACATTAAATGGCAGGAGGAGAGCACGTCATGTTTTTGAAGGTTCCCTAAATAATTTAAATGTTAGATAATTTGCTTGGTTTTTCTATCTTTTTTTTTTTTGTTTTTTTTTTGTTGTTTTTTTTTAGATTAACATTCTAATGGCTTTGAGTGAAAACAAATGTGACAAGCAACTGAGAGCGCCTATGAACGGCATGCTGGAACAGGAAGTAGCAAATTAAAACCAGCTTTGGCCAACAGGAGGGAAAGAGTTGGAAGAAAAGGAGAGAAAAACGGTCAAAAGTGCAGTTTATTTGTAACCCACCGTGAAATTGGCCGGCTCTGCAGTCTACGGCCTTGGTAATGAGTCATGGGGACGAAATTAAGATAATTTTGCGTGAGCCAGTGGACTCGATCATGTCCAAGACTGAACACTTTGCCCCATGGCCCAGTGGTGGACAGCTGCTAACAGGCCTGACCTGAGCACTGTAGACGCACTGGATCGCCTGTAGACGTTGCTCATTTGGTGACCAGCTGTGTTGCAACATTCCAGCTTTTAAAAAGAACCAGGCAGTGCTTTGGTGGAAGTTCAGATATACTAAACTTCTGTTTATTCAACCTAATTCGCCTTGCCTCTAGATGTGGTCAACACTTAACACATCTTGGTCTGCCACGTTTGCTTTAAAACACCACTGGAGTTTTTTTTTTTCAGGTGACAGGAATCTTTACAAATTTCTGTACCTGATCATACTTCTACAGGCACTAGATAAAAGGGCTAAGTGTATGAGGGATCTCTAATGGTCTTGCACAGCCAGTCATTGTGTTCCTTGTTACAGTCATTTTTCGAATGAGTGACACACAGGTTCCTGGCTTGTGCTTTTACTCAGTTTTCCCCTCATATGCCTGGTGTGTTCTTTCCTTTTTGAATACAACCATGGTCTTTTTTTTTTTTTTTTCAAAATCTTGCAAGATCACATTCCAAAGAAGGTTTTAGCATAGCTTGACTTTTCCTTTAAGGTCGAATGCTTTCAATTGAAGCAGTGGAAGCCTTTGTATTGTCTTCTTGTTTCTTTGCTCATCCTAAGTTAGCAGGCGTACAGAGGTGTACTATCTGCACAGAATCATCTAAGTGTGACGAGCTCTTCTTCAGGCTTTATTCTCTCGAAACCTGGCTTTATTTCGATTGCTTGAGGTTTTTCCTCTGTGAATCAACCGTTTTTTGTTTTCTACATTTTTTTATTCTCCTCCTACCCAAAGAAAAAGATCAGCTACTAGTTATTTATGAAGTGTTATTTTGTTAATTGGGGAAAAAAATTACTTCCTTATGTTTTTTTATTTTTTATTTTTTAAATAGGCTTTCCAGTAGGTCTCTTTGGTCTGCTGCTCAAAAAAGCCTGACCGCACTCGTCCATATGCGCTAACATGAGGTTAGGTTACATTAATCACACAGTGGTCACACCCAGTTGCTTTTCTAAACAGTGTGAACAAATTACATGGAACGTTTCAGATTCATTTTGTGCGTTTGTTAAGAATGTTTCGGTAATAAGTTAATTTCCGATAAAGTTATCAGATTGTGATATGGTTCCTGGTGTAAGCAGCTGCTAGTAGTTAGAAAATGCTGCAATCTTGTGGGATGATGAACATCACTGCACTAACCTCCTATAAAAAGGTCCTCCAGATTTATATATCTACCACAAATTTGTTTCGACTCGCACTGAAAGCCAGAAAGCAGGGTTAGCCTGGTGGTTTAATTAAGAGACTCTAGTGTTAGAAGTGTTAGAACACTAAGTAATCCCTTTTAAGTTGTAGCATGTACCGAGTTTCAACACTGGGTCTGGTTCCCAGCTTGTGCATCATGGATTACGGGGAGTGCTTGTCCTCTCCTCTCTTCTCCGCCTTCTCTTTCCTCTTTCCTTTCCGTCCATATGTGATCCAGACTTCTTCCAGCAGACACTGGAAGCTTTCTGAAGGTGTCTGCAGTTGTGCGCCCAGCTTCTGTAACCTGATCCCTTCTGACCCGGTCTGCTTCCAGAACTCCTCACCATCCACTCATCCACTCATCCACCCACGCCCAAGGACGGCCTACCGCGGGGACGGAGGCTCTTGTTTTTCTAAGGGGGTAGTCGTGGGGGTTGTTGCAAGCATCAACAATGGTCCTCTGTCAGCGATGATGGATCATTCCAGCATATGGTGCCCACCTGTACACAGACAAGCCAACTCTGCTCTATTTGGATTTACAAAAAGACAGAGAGAGAGAAAGAGAGAGAGAGAGAGAGAGAGAGAGAGAACACCCGACATTTTGCCCAGATTCATCACCTCCCTGCACTGTTTGCTTTAGCAACCTGAGCCTAATGAATAGAACCTGGGCCCGCCAGGGAAGAGGCGCCCAATCATGCCCTGTTTGTGTGTCTTGGTGCCTTGTTTTGGAACGCCTGTTGAACAGGCAGAAGGAGCTCTGCCTGACTTTGTTTTTGGTGGACGACGACCACATGTAGATGCTGTAACCCTGCTTGTAGAAAGGGAAGGAAGATGGAGAGAATATGGACTGCAAGGCACATAAGCCAAAAATAATTTTTTCCTCATTACTTTCCATAAATGGACCTTCATATGAAGACCAGAGTTCCGCCTCTCTGCACCTACAGGGAGGGCAAGAAGAGAAAGAAAAATCAGTACCCTGGAATACCCACCACGCACGCGCGCACACACACACACACACACACACACACACACACACACACACACACACACACACACACACACACACACGCATAATCCAAACCCTCCACCCCACCACCCTGTGGATTTTTTTTTTTTTAAAAAGCTCTGTTATTAAAGCCCATGTCAGGAGTGTTGATTTACGGGGGGAGTTTGGGGTTGGGGGGTTGGCTCGGTTGATGACAAGTTAGGAGAACTCACACACAGTGCAGCTTAGGCCTCCAAGCTGGGCGCTGACCTCTTCACCCTCCCCTTCCCCTCTCTCTTTCTCTCTCTCTCTTTCTCTCTCTCACTCTTAGCACCCTCCCGCCCTCTTCGCAATAAAACCTGTCTAACGTCGCAGTACAATGGAGCTGTTGTTGGACCCAGCCACCCGCCGCCTCCCTCATATTTTCTTTAAAGGTGCAGCGCACGCCGGTGAATGCCACGAGGCTTTAGAAGGACATACGGAGGGAGGGCCAAAGTCTCACAGGTCACTGTACAACACAGTTTCAACCCTCAAAGACTTATATCAAAGACTTGACAAAGCAAAAGAGCAAAGGAAAATCAAGTCAACATGGATGTCAGGTTTTTTTTTTTTTTTTTTTCCCCGGGTTTCTGGCTTGCAACTCTTTTCTTCTCTTTTCTTTCCAACTCCGAGTCTAAGTTTACCCAGCTCGTCCAAAGTTTGTACGTTGTCAAGACTAATCCAATAGCTTTTCATCCACCCTGAACGGGGAGCCTGTGCACCGTTTCCACAGGGAGACGACTGCTCCAGCGCCCGAGACTCTGGGACAGCCCCGGCTTCTTTCAGTCATGTTTGCCTTTCGCAACCTTTGCCCCGGCGCTGCTCTCAGTTCAGCCTGATGAAGCACAGAAGCACCAAAGGCACTGACCACACTTTTTTTTTTTCCCTTAGTCTATCGAGCACGCTCGTATAAAGGAACTGAAAAGGCCAAGAGGAGGCAGAGATCAGCTCAAGATAATAGTTGCGCGTATTAGCAGCATGACCAGTTTATTAAGAAAGTGTCGCAATCAGTGCGGTAATTTGGATCGAATTTGCCTTTATTGTTGCCAGATCCCGTCTAGTCCCAGGCCACCACTGGTGTGTGCCTGGAGATGAGTGCCTAAGCGCGCATGCACATGTGGTCATAGCTGGCGAGGGTATTTAATATCCACCACATGCCTGGTGTGCGTATGTGTATGTCTATGTGTGTGTGTGTGTGTGTGAAGCTGATCTGGCCAAGGCTAGACTGGGAGGTGTTTTTAAGTCCACTTTAGTTTGTTACTGCTGAGGTAACACTCTGACGGGACACGGTTCCTGTTCAGTCGGACGGAGGGGCTTTTTCAGGGCGTGGGTGGATAGAGGGGGCGTGTGGGTAATACATTCGCGTCTATGTGTGTGTGTGTGTGTGTGTGTGTGTGTGTGTGTGTGTGCACTATTCAGCTGCGACCTCAGCAAAAGTAACAAGTGCTCTTGATACAGCAGATGGTTTTCATCATGCAGGCCATACATTTGATTGCATGATGGGCCTCTCTCTATCTCTCGCTCTCTCTCTCTCTCTCTCTCTCTGTCACTCTCATATATTTTTTTTAAGAATACGCATCTTTTATATCGAGGGCATTGCTGTTAACTTCACAATGCACCCTCCCACGCACACACAAGTGCTTTTGCAATTGATATCATGATTAACTCAAACAGTGGGTGTCAGATATTTCAAAGGGACTTATTAGTATTTATGTAAATTTATTGGGTATATCAGGGAGTCATAAAAAAAAAAACACCAATTCATCTCTTTTATTTAGGAAACCTGTTGCATATAGTCTCTCTCTTTCTCTCGCTCTCTCTCTGTGTATTATTTTTGTATAGCATTTATATACCACAGCAGACCTGAAGCTCTGATTAGCGTTGGTAAAATTACCAGGAACTGTTTCTCATCATGTCAGGTTAAAGTGTAATGCTTACTCTCTTTTTTTTTTTTTTTCCTCGTGAACCGGTGGTCTGGCCCCACATTTTTTTTTTCATAAATCAATATTTACCATGTAGCCTTCCTCTCTCTCTTTGGAGCCAGGAAGCAAATGTGCATCCTGATGGCGCTCTTCAAAAACTATGCCTTGCCCCCTGATTTACTGCCGCCTGGTGTTTTTGTTTGGAGAGGCATGTTTTGCCGTTGGCCCACTGCCCCCAACGGCTCGGTGTGTTGAAACAAAAACAGGGTAACTAAAATTCCTGAGCTGAGGCGCAGACTGTTCCGACTGTTGGGACAGGACGGTGCTGTACAGGAGCAACAGATAAGATGAAACATACAGTATACACACAGACCTATGTATATACCGTCTCAGAAAATAAGAAAAATTTCCTTCCATCTCGATGGCGTGGAACAGTCAAGGGTACGTGCGGTTTATTGTTCCTTTGGTTTGCATGAGTTACCTGGAAAAGTGCACGTGGTGTGGGAGTACAGCTAATTCAGAAATCTGAGTTATGACGACGTGGCCCTTCGAGTCTGTAGTACATTTGGACGATGCAAACTTTTAAACTATCAAACATAGTTATGATTATATCTTTGTGCTTGTTTTAGTTGCATAACTAAAGCAGCTTTATGAAGATCCAGAGGTGACTGTGGCAAGGAAGAACTCTGAAAGAAACCCTCACTTATAATAATACATCGACATATAATGGTGGAACGTCTTTGAAACCCAATACACTAACTGATGTGATGAATGTAAATACTTTATGTTCATTTTGTTGTAAGGCAGTATTGACAGACAGGTAGATTTTAAGTGGGTTGTGAAATGGAAAGTGCATTTTCCTGTGATTCTGAGGAAATCTAAGCTGTGTGTGTGTGTGTGTGTGTGTGTGTGTGTGTGTGTGTGTGTGTGTGTGTGTGTGTGTGTGTGTGTGTGTGTGTGAGACGGAGAAGAGAGAGAGAGAGAGACTCACCACCGTCTGTTTTCTCCCATGTCCACAGGCTCTCCAGGCAGCACGCCAGTTCCTCCTTCAACAGGCCACAGGACTCAGCTCGCCCAGCAGTAACGAGGTCAAACAGAGCCCTGTACAGGTGAGACACACACAGAGACCACAAAACACACTTCTGTAAAGTCGTCATCCCTTTTACCCGGCTTCTACTTTACTCTCCCAGCTCAGTATAAAACTCAGGAACGAACTGTAACCTAGTCTAATTTCCACTGCTTGTTACAGTGCTTTTGTTTTTTTTTTTAACTTGTTTTTTTTCCTTCCTTCCTTCCTTCCTTCTCTCTCTCTCTCACTTTCTCTCTCCCTCTCTGAGATTCTGTGTCTCAAGCTCTCAGCGCTGTATTAAAAAGCAGTCAAATGAATGTGTCTCTTTGTACTGAAGCGCCACACAATAGGCAGTGCTTGGAGACCAAACACAATTCCCTCTGTGAGCATGAGGTTAGCTGTAGAGCAGGATCCCCTTCCACCTGACCTTGTACATGCACACACACCGTGTGTGTGTGTGTGTGTGTGTGTGTCTTAAGTGGGACAGAGTAGCTCAGTAGCTGTGATACCGGGCGCTCACGACCGAGGCATGGAGCAGCGTTGCGTCGCTTGCCTGAATTTCTTACTCGTCTCCTATAACTCTCGTCGAATTCCCCACCGCTCTTAAACCTCTCCTGGAAGTGTCAAGTGTCTCTCTGTTAGCTTGCTGGCATGGAGTTGTGTACGTTAAGTGGAATATAATGTTAGTCGCGGCGAGAAAGAGGATTTATATAGGCCAGGTTTAACACCTTTGCCTTTAGCGTCTGTTTGTTCGTAAAAGTGTTTCAGCATGCGCGTAGGGTGAGTGTGCGTTACACATATATGGCGATATTTTAAGTTTAGCCAGTAGAGATAGCTGTAAAGGCATAACATAAACCGTCGAACGACACTAACGTAAACCGCATTAATTTGTCTCGGTGGTAAAACTGAACGTGACAGGAAAAAAGTCTTGCCATGTTTCAACCAGGGGTAGGTAAAGGAGGGGGGAAAAAAATCGGTCAACAACTTGACAAACGAACCGGTGGTGAGAGCAAGCCAGAGAGCAAAGTAATGCAGCCTTCAGTTTTTCGAATCATCAATAATCCTGCAGGGAATGTGGACTGACAGTTTAAATGGTCGTGTTGAGAGGTTTTCCCTTCAGGGTAATTAACATTATCAAGGAACAGCAGGTTACCTCGTTAGTGGCGTGCTCATTTAATTAACAAACCACACTAATTAGATTGAACTCCGGGCCGGAGTTTGCTACAGCAGGCATGTCGAGTTAAGGCAAAGTGAAGAAGGGGTGAACGAGGGGAAAAAAAAAAATCAAATAAAATAACGAGACAGTTTTACAAGACCTCTCTGTCACGGTCGCTCCAGCGTATGTGTGCATAAGCACAAAGAGTTCACATATGTCAGCAAGATAGATGTGTAGTCAGTGCTGGTGGCTTGTTAATGATTAATCCCTCATTAGATTCATTCGTTTCAAAGCTGTGCGCATTAAAACGCAGCCACTGATTATGTTGTACTGGCAAGGCTCGCCTTAACAACACACAACAGGACTGTGCGTACAGATACAGTATAGATCATTTCTCTTATTACGTTATATTCATTCAAGTCTTTTTTTTTTACATTTATTTAACTAAAGATACAGTAGATTACTGTCTCACTTTTAAACGGCGTCATTATCTCATTGACTTTATAGCTCACGAGTAAATGCGGTGCTTATTAACCTAAAGGAGCAGTTTGTAATTTGGAATTCCTTGCTGCCTGCAAGGCAAGTCCCAATTGCACTGACAAGTCTAGTCTCTTGTCTTGTCTGCTTCCCCAAACTAGCCCGCTGTGTTAAAATTACAAATCATTACGATGCCCTAAAATATGCCAAGACTGTTTATGATGCATAATAGCATGCAGGTGTAAAACTTCAGGTTGTGTTTTATTGCTTATAAGTGTCATGATGCTAAGCGCTTCTTTTTAAGCCTGTTTAAAAGCATGTTCTTTTTACAACCGCCAAAAAAAAAAAAAATCAAACTGATATAAAGTTTGTTAAGTTGATGTTTTAATTAAGGAAGTAATACAGATAAATATATATTATGTACTGAATACAAATTGTTCACTTTTATACCTCAGCTAACGACCATTTTGAAAATATCGGGGCTTACACCCTTTCAAGTCATGCTTTGCCAGATTATCAGTTTTCAAATTGTTAGCACTGTGCACAAAATATCTTCATAGTATACTGTACACAACTTATAACGACTAATTATACCATGAAAAAAAAAAAATCTGGGGCCAGACCACCGGTTCACGAAGGGGGAAAAAAGTGAGTAAGTGAGCTACACTTTAACCTGACCAGTTCCTGGTAATTTTACCAACTCTAATCAAATGATACCATTCTGACAGCATATGCTTTTTTAGCTATATGTTACACATTTTGAGTAAAAAAAAAAAAAAAAAACAATACTAAAAACAAACAAAAACAACGTAGCAAAGCTACAGTAGCTGACGTAGCTAAACAGCTAAAATTACCTCAGCTGCTTTGCTACAGTAAACAGCTTGTTTGGTGTGAAAATGTTGTGTGTGTGTGTAAAATTTGCTTTGTTAAAATTTCATATTTTTTTTAAGTTTTCAGTTTCTTTGACATGAGAGTGACATTGGAGATATCATGCTAACCACAAGCTCATTAACCTGGCTAACACTGGCTCTTAGCATAAAAAGAAGCATTAGCTGGCTAGCAATATATTAGCTACACTTATAAAACTTAGGGAATTTTTCAATATTACACAGTTTTTCTTGAAGTCACTTTTTGTTGATGTTTTACTTCTTGCTGGGTTTAACAGCTTTTTAAACAAATCCATGTGTGTGAGTGTGTGTGAGAGACACAGAGAGAGAGAGAGAAAGAGAGAGTCCTTTTTGGTTAGCCACCATGTTTGCTGCAGGGTGTTTGGTTCTTTTGGGCAGCCTGGATGTTTAAGTTAATAGAATCCTGTCATTTAAGCAAGTTTAAAAGGAGAAAAAGCATACTTGACAAATCAGAAATTGGCTGGTAATTCTTGGTTTAACTCCTTACAAAGCTTGATTTATTTTTTCCATCCTTCCATCTTTCTGTCTAAATATTCCATACGAATTTGTTTTTTTGTTGTTATTGTTGTTGTTGTTTTTTTTGATAATTATCTGAACAGCTTTGTCCTTAATTAATAGTTGTCTTGGCACAATGTTACAGTTACGGAATATAGCATTAGTGTGTCAAATATAAACAAAAAATCTAAGTATCATATGTTCCAGTATGTGTTGTCATAGCAGAAGAAGTGTGTACAGAGTGTGTCAGGCCTGAAAAAACTCATACACACACGCATGCACGCACACACACAGATAGACATATACAAAACACACACACGTGGCTGTAGCCACGTATCAGTTGGTAATTGAAAAGGGGGAAAAAAGTCCTCTTTTCATGTATTATTGAGGCCCTTATTTAATTAAAAAAAATGAAAAGACTCATTAGAGACATGCTAATTAGTTTCCTTCTTGCGCGTGTTAACAGAGGGGCTGCGCTGCCATCGCACCATTGTGCACACAGAGTGCCACATTTAAATGAGCTGATGGAGAGATGTGTGTGTGTGTCGCCAGCTGGCACGCCTCTCCCGTCTTCTGCATCCCTCTTTTTCTTTCTTTTTTCACTTTGCCAGTTCACTTCTTCACTGCCGGGCCAAGCACGCTGTGTTTTCTTTTTTATAGCATTGCTAATACGAACTTTGACAAGTACTTTGACCTTGCTGAGTATCTTGTACCTTTGTTTTCTTTTTGCTTTTCTTTTTCTTGGTGGCGATCCAAACACTTTTTGGAGAAGTTTTATTCTGGAGATGTCCACTTTGCTCCAAGTGTTCTTCAATGGTGTTTAAAACCTAGACATGGCTATCAAGAAAATCTGTTCCATTTCTCTTGAACTTTTGGTTCCTGAAACGTCATATTTTTTTTTTGTCCATTAAGTGGAAGTGCTTACTTGGAACTTTTCTCCTTATTTTTTTTTTCTTCTTTCACTGGTGTGAAGAGAGAAGGGTTGAGAAAAAAAAAAAGACTGACGGAATGAGAAAAATAAGTGGGGAGGGTGACGAACGACAGAAGCCGTGAAGGGAGAACAGTGCAGGGCAGCAGTGCCCGTTTCGGAGTTTGGGTTCCGGCGCAGCCGAGTGTGAAAGTCCATTTTTTTAAGCTGAAACATGAGTGAAATGTGCAATGAAGGCCAGTCGATAATGGGGCTTTTATGCTTCTCCCCCGCCAGCGTCAGCCGCTTCTCTTGTGTTCTACTGGAAATTTTTTGTCATTTTTATTCTGGGGCAGTGGGGCGTTAGATAGAGGCACAAGGGTGTGTGTGTGTGTGTGTGTGTGTGTGTGTGTGTGTGTGTGTGTGTGTGTGTGTGTGACGAGCAAGAGACTAATGGAAGAGGGAGAGGGGGAAGAGTTTGAGGAGGAGGTGGAAAAGGATGGGAGGGGGGTGGATTTTCCACTTGAACTTGCTCTGCTCAGGGCATTCGCACAAGCGCCGCTTTTACATTTGTCCGAACGCTGTCACAAAAGTGCTCCCTGGACACTTCAGAACGGTTGCATTCCTCTCCCCTTTTTCTCCCGGTCGCGGATCCCTCCAGTGTCTGTCTCTCATTACTTTGTGTAGCTCGACACGCAGACAGACCCCACAGAAGCGCAGAAAGACCGCAGGATAGAAAGAATAGTGGTTGCGGATTATTTCGGGACAAATTAACCCCTGAAACGGAGAGGGGACGTCACGCTTCATGACTCTTTTGCTCGGGAGCTTGTATTTATGGATCCACCTGGTCCTGGCGCCTGGAGCCTTTCATCACGGCCGTTATTAACATGACAGCGGAGCGTCCCACTCAATATAGCCCCTTCAGTCTCCACATGCGGGCTAATATCTCCAACCTGTTTGAAGGTAGCGCCGAGATGCTTTAAAAGCCCCCCCTCCCCCTGCTCTTCTCGCTGACCCGCTCGGCCTTCCTCATCGGTTCCACCTGAGCAATGTGACCTTTTGACCTTTCCTTTCAGGATTAAGGAGAGGCTATTTTTTTTCTCTCCAAAGGAACAATGGTGGTATTTTGGCTCCCCATAATTGGTATTTTGGATATCTCGTGAGTTTGTAAGCAAGGATTAAAAATATATGGTACTCATAAAAGATTGTACACAAGTTTTAATTTATTTTCTACATTCTAGAACAATACTGGAGTTTTTTTTACAATTATGAAATAATTGTGGCATTAGGTAATCAACTAACTTCAGCAGTCAGATGTTATTTTAAGACACGAAGATCAGCTGTTTTGGAACAGTATTTGTCAAGTGCGTTTGCAAAATCCATCGAGCACCATGATGAAACTCGCTCTCATGAAGAAAGCAAGACCAAAGACCAAAACTTACCCATTTAGAGTTACCATCCTTACAAATCACCAATTAACAAACAGCAGATTGGAGCCGTTACGAAGGCTTTGCAGAGCGTAAGTAGCAGACGCATCTCAATATCAACTGTTATCAGTATCAACAGTGGGTTGCATATTTTGGATGCCTTGAGCATTCAACTAAAGAAATAAAAATCAGGATAGAAGGTGTGTCTATAGAAGCTTTTGACTGGAAGTATGAGTATATACAGGGAAGGTGAAGGTTAGAAGCAATTTACTGGATAGTATAAAGCATGAAAGGTTTTTTATTTGTTTATTTTGTCAAATTCCAAAATATTCTTCTAATGAATTTACTTCTAATGAAGTAAAACAAAAATCAGAAAGTTAACTGTCTATATATAGTTTGTGTCATATATATTTTTTAAGAATATTACTTTATGTTCACTGTTCTAAAAATAGTTTTTCAGTTTTACCATAAAAAATTAAAACCAATTTTTTAACAACAGCTGTGAGACTAAAATCTCTTATATTAGAACAAGCATTTTATAACTGTACAATCACAACTATATAACTTTACTACCAAAACTGAGAAATCTAATAAAGAACAAGAACAACAGAAAATTGTATGATCCTATGAGACTAGCATTCTTAGCTGATGTTTATTGCTAATGGCACACTATTGGCTAGACAGAAAGTGTTTTATTTTTTTTTTTTCCTAAAAAAAAAAAAAAAGGCTTTAGGCCACTTAGTGCCCCTGCTAACTACAACATAAAGAGTTAAAGCTTACAGTTAGCACCTCTTCACCCTTTCTCCCCTACATGCCCATCTTTACACACACACACACACACACACACCCTCCTCCCCTAGCCCATCCTATCCTTCTTAAACCCCTAGCTTTTTTTTCTTTTTCTTTTTTTTTCACGTCTAACACGTTCGGTATTCCCCTGCACAGGGTTGTAACAGCAGATTGTACAAACAAGATGCGACGGCTTGTTTAGCGGCCGGAGCCCAGCGAGAGGAGGCTGATGAGGGTTAGCGTGAATAAACAGATCGTAATGCCTATCAGCACAAGAGAAAGAGGGAAATACCAGGAAGGAGGGAGGGAGAGGCTTGGAGGAGAAAAACGGTGTGTATGTGTATGTGTGTGTGTGTGTGTGTGTGTGTGTGTGTGTGTGTGTTTGTACAGCAAAGACCAGTCCTCCCTCAGTGAGCTGGGTAATTCTTTCTGACAGGGATAAACAGCACTGGGATGTTGTTCCCAGTGTGCAGCACTGAGGTGTGTGTGTGAGAGTGAGAAAGAGAGAGAGAGAGAGAGAGACTCCTTCTCCAGCCATTTCCTTGTCATTTTTTCAATTATCCTCTTCCCCCCCGGAGGTCCCTGAGCTCCGCCGGTGAGCTTCAAGACAGGTCATTTAGATGGAGTGTGCTGTTTATATTTTGATTATATGTTCCTTTCTCCTCTATCACTCTCCATTTAGTGCCAGGGTAACATCACAGACAAGAAACACACACCCACTTACACACACACACACACACACACACACACACACACACACACACACACACACACACACACACACACACACACACACACACACAATTACACACTAGCATCAGCTAGGCTCAGGGGCTTGTTAAAGCAGCGTGAATCAGGGAGAATTACTCTGACAATAAATTTGCCCTCTTGCTATGGAGCATGCCACAGAGGGACAGTTGTATTTATTTCCTCACCAATATCTGACAGTTTGTGTCCGCCCCGTCTGGAACAGCCCGCTTGTGCGTATAATGTGTGTGTGTGAGAGAGAGGGAGACCTCCATGCGGTCTGCGTGAGTTGCTGTGTACTCCTCAAACCCGATTCCGTCATAATTCACACTAGTCGTCTAGTCGCAACTCCTTCGCAGTCTTTAAAGCACTAGACCTTCATGGCCCTTCTCTAAATTCACCAACTTTAAGCACCATTTATCAGATTTTCCCCCTCTTTATATGGACGAGCATATTATTCCTCTCCGGCAATAAAAAACCTTTCAAGAACTCAGCCAGTCCCAATTACGGCTTTATGGAGCTGATTCGCCACGTCTGTTCAAAGTTTCGCCGCATGTTTTTATGCACGCTTGCTGCGGGCTTTTTCTCTCCTCTTTCTCCTTCCCTCTCTCTCTCTCTCTTTTTTTCTAAGCATGTGTGTGTGTATGTGTATGTGCTGCAGCCCTACGTGTGATAATTACCCCGTAATGTGGAATGGCAGCGAAAGCTCTAGAGGATGGAGATGTATTCATCATCCATTTATTTAAATACCATAATTTAGTGTACCGCTCATTACCGCCTGGCTGACCTTTTCCGAAGAGAAGGACTCTCCTCGTTCGTGTCCCTACGCCGCCATTCTCCTTACGACTTTTTCCTTCTTAAGTGGGAAGAAAAAAAATGTGCCATTGTCTTTGTTCGGTGTCATCCCCGGAATTATTGGCACCCTCGGTGAAGATGGTTAATGAAGGTCGCTGCCGTTAATTATCTTAATCTCATGCTGGAATTATGAGAGGTTTTGAAAGAAAAAAAAAATCTCAAAATATACGAGGGCCGTTCAAGTCAAAACAGGACTTGCGATGAACTTTCTCGTGAATGAAGGTGTAAAACTGATTGATTCACAGAAGACTTCAAGCACAGTACGGTGATATGAGACTCTCTTTTTTTCTGTAAAGATTGCAAAAGCCATACGATTGTAAATGCCGATCCTGGCCGAGGTGGTTCTGCAGTCATTCCTGTGAATATTCAGACAGAACGCCTGGTCCTTGAAAAACGATGGACGAATTGGCGCCAACTCGCGGAAGAGACACATCTGTCTGTGGGAACTGTTCTCACAATTATTCACGAACACCACTTCCACGTTACAGGAACTCGACTGGGAGTTATTGCTGCAGAACATTCAGGGCCTCCATCCAAGACATTTCTGCATGTTAAAGGAGTTCCTGGGAGGCCAGGGTTTCAAATGTGAGGCGGGCAGAAAACATTCTACTTTGGTGGTATCCAAGTCCTTGTGAAACACTGGGATAAATGCACTAGTGTAGCTGACGATTATACAGTATACAGTAGCAATAGAGGAAGTTTTTACTCTCATAAATGTTTTCTGTTATTTTGCACAATCAAAAGACCATTTTCAATTCCATTTTTAACAAAACCTCATCAAAATTATTGCCACCTATTTCTTGATATTGGGATTTTTGGGGGATTTGGGTGCCTAAAGTTTTAACCGTGACCCTTCTTGATCAAAGCTTTACATTTACAATATTCTGCTCAGTTCTGGAGTTTCCCAGATTCTTCACCAAACTAAACTTCTAGTGGCGAACTCCAGGCATTTCTGTTCGTGGTTAGATAAACATCTTTACTCAAGCTTTTTTTCTTTCACATTTAAACGGTGTCACTTTCCAGATTCGGAGACGTGGTGACACTACGTATCTTCTACATCTGAAATCAGTGGAGACTTTATCTATTTATTTATTTATTTATTTAACATCCCGGTATCCACTCTACTTATTCTGCATGTGTGTGGTGGCAAAATACCCCTATGTTCACTTCCAGGCAGATTTATTAAGAGCTCAGATTGTTTTCAGCGTCTTAATTATTTCACTGACAGCAGATACGGGACTATTCACACATGGTTTTTTTTATTTTTTATTTATTTATTTTTTTATAGCCAGTGTTGAAGGTTTTTATCATTTAATGCGCATTCACTAATCCTCCCCATGTTGATGAACGCCAGGGGGAATTTGGCTCCTGTGTCACCTCACATTTCTAAAGTAAAATGGGAAGTCATGAATGAGTGCTGAAAAGTTCCTGAACTCCTTGATTGAGCTGAAAAAGGTTAGCGTATAAATAGCAACACTTTTCAGTGTCTCATTCTATTCATACGATTCCTGTAGCTGGCGTTTTTAAAAACTAAAAAAAAAAAAAAAAGTATTCTTTCAATCAAAGGTTTGGCGATAAATTGACTGTTAGAAACTTTCTATGTGACATAATAAAGTAGATTCATTTCACACTTAAAGCTTTCGGACAAAATACAGAAATTCTAGAGTCCAGGTTTCTGAAACGAGTTACCAGCAGGAGTCTTAGCCCTGCTTTAATATTCGTTATATATATATATATAAAAAACGGTAGTACGAATTCTAATAGCCGAATCCTTGATAATTTTGAGCGGCGTCATCATGACAGCGGCGTGGATTATAATTTGTGAGCGGGCATTATGAAGCTGCATACATTTGCGGTAATGGAATATAATAGAGTCGAGCAGCGCAGTAGGGACGCCGTTCAGAGTTCTTTTAAGAGCCGGCGATTTCAGCTTAATGAAAATGAGCCTCTTGGCACTCGGACGGCCCATTGTGCCAAGGAGTGATATATTTAAATTGTACTTGTCAGGAAATTCTCTTGTTCTGAGTTTGACCTCTATATAGAAGCAGGCCATGGCAGGATCTGGACACAGCGTCGTCCAAAGCGACGGGGGGATGGGGGAGGGGGGGGTGGTAGTAGTGGTGGTGGTGATGGTGGGGGGGGGGGGGGGGGGTGGTTGCCTAGGATGAGCCGGACGTTGTTCTCCGGGCGTCTTGATTAATACGAGTAAATCGGATCTGTACGAGGAACCGTAATTCATCAAGGACATGGAAAAGAAAAAAAAAAAAAGAGCGAGAGAGAGGACGAGATTAAAACTCATTGAAATGCGCACTCGGTCTCCACTTCTTACTTTATGACCCTCCGGGACGCATTGCTCTTCTTCCTCGCTCTCGCTTTCTCTCTTTCTTTCTCTCGCTCCCTCGTTTCCCCTCTCTTCCCTTTGTTAATCAGTTAAACTTGCTCTTCAAACAGCTCCTCTAATTACTGTTCCTAGCTCTCTGCAAAATGCCCGTCTCCCCTGCTGCTGCGCTACTCCTCCCACCATCTATTTCTCTCTTCCTCTCTCTTCCTCTCTCTCTCTCTCTCTCTCTCTGGATTGGAGTTGACCTCTGTAGTGTGCTGTGCGCGGACAGGCCTGGTGAATCTTAATGGCACTGGGAAGCTGCAGAGGTGCCACAGACGCAGCCTCATTAAGAGACAATTTGAGATGCTCATAGAGATGGCTCGAGGGGGTGGTAGCCATCAAACACACACACACACACACACACACACACACACACACACACACACAAAATACTCGCTTGAAATTTATACAACACTACTTTGAATTTCCTTTCATGGAATATATTTTTTACACAAGGCGTCTTTTTGATTCCTGATGCATAATCTCACAAATTTCACTTTTCCACCTGGTTCGCGTTTGCTCCCACAGGGTGTCTAGGACCTAGATCCTGTCTCATAGTGTATCTTAATGTAACTATGACATCAGTTTTTACTATTAAAAACTCATCTACTATTTTACTGTTCATATTACCAAATCAGACCTGAAGTAAAATCCTCCTTCACGGTGTACTGTATGAGGAAACCCTAAATCTGATGACGTGATGATCTGGCTCTCGTGCTAATCCAATCACTGCCTGGTTCTTCTCCAGCACCAGCACCTTGTCAGTGTGTGCGTGTGTGCGCCTTGATGTAGCAGCATGTGTGTATGTCCTAACCCTCCACCAGATCAAAGCCATCTGTTGTACTCGGTCTAAAGGTGGACATAAAAACAGCAGCGATAAAAAGTGTGTGACCCCTGCCGCTCAGCGCCGATGGCTGCAGATTTCACGCTACTTTGCACACATACACACAACACGCTCCTGTCTGGAAAGCAGTCGCCGCTTTTATTTACTTTCCCACCAACCTGTTGGAGCCGAACACACATCCAGGCGCATACGCACAGCCAGGAGAGCCAGGTCGTCTTCCGGTGGCTCCTGCCAGCCCTGGGGAGTAGAAATGCAATGCTAACACACTCACACACATACATACACACACACACACAGAGCACCACTGAAGCTGTTCTTTCTCTTAACAACTGTCTTTGTCTCTGGTGTGAAACTAAAGCAAAGGGAGAATTCGACTGTGATGATTCGCACCTAGGTCCTCACTAATCTAGCGCCCATCTCTCCTTCTCTTTAAAAAAAAAAAGGGCATTCAGTGCAAAAAAATGGAAGGAAAAGAAAGAGGGCGAAAAAATTAAATTCATTTAATAAATGCCTGACTTGAAATGGTTGGAGTTTTTTTTTTTTTTTTTCTTCAGTCTCCTCTATTACGAAGCCTATTCAGCTCGCGAATGAAAGGGCGGGGGAAGGGGGGGGGGAAGAGAAATCATTTGCGTCGAGAGACAAAGCCGAACGAAAATATAATTCGGCATTGTGCGCGGGCCTTTTTGTCGGGCGGCCGTCAAGCAGGCTAATGGCGACGCTTTTCGCATGCAAAAAAAAAAAAAACAGCAGTGTCGAATTGCACATGCCGGCGTAATGGGCTCGCTTTTGTGGGATTAGATTATAGGGGCAATTAACGGCGTCAAACCTTAACAACTCGGCATTCAGGCGCGCTGCGATGGAAGGTGTTATAACTCCAGTAATTATTGTGCCCCACAACTGGAAAACGTCAATGAACGTGTGTATCAAATAAAATGCACGGCGCAGAATGGGACACCGATGAGGGATTAATTACAGGGTGGTGTTTTGCAATCCAGGTCGCCGTGACAAGCGGCGCGTTGGCACGATGCCAAGCGTCTGCCACGCTCGAGCTCCCTCACCTCCCTCCCTTTACCTGAACGTCATCCCGCGCACTCGCGCACAAACATTCATGCGTACACTATACAGTATGTCCCCATCGACCAGCTTCCACAGACGCCTCCTGGGCCTTATGTCCTAATGTTTATTTCAGTCTCTATTTTTTTATTCACATTGCCCCAATGTTTGTTCGGGTTGATTGTCCATGTTTCAGAACAGGTGTGGAGTTTCATAAAACAAAGACGGATAAGAGAATCTTACCAATGTACCGTATCCATAATGTGCTTGGTGAGAGCATATAACGATAACATCGTGATAGTGCCACATTATAATATCCATATAAGGTAATGTGGTAAAACACATGCTTTTGTAATGCAGGTGTTGGTTTTATAATGCAGGAAAGCATCGTTATAGAGCTTGAGAGTATCGTCTAAAAATGACATGTTGTGTATTTTGACATTTAAGGTGATTCCCTTCACGATTCGTAGGCGGGGAATATAATGCGGAATCAAAAAACCAAACCTGTGTGTGTTTTTTATTTTTTTTTTTTATTTTATTTATTTATTTGTGTCAAAGGTACATAAGACACTACTTTACTATGCGTTTCGACTTACGAGAATGTTACTTCCCGATGTGTTCCGCAGGGTCCGTGAGCATTAAACAAGTTACATTTTTCACACGTAAAGATTAGAAATGTAATAATCACGCCCAAAACTGAAACCTACGTGGGCGAGATAGGGGCGTAAGATTCACTTTGTCAGACTTATGAACGAATCTGTCTTATGAACGTGCTTCCCGGAAGGGAACTCGTTCCTAAGTCGGGGACTTACTGTAGTGTAATTTAATTACACTGTGCTGACATTAATTAGACTGTGATTACTCAAAAGGTGATGTAATGTATATACAGCAGATGTAATGTATGTGGCTCACACATCCAAGGTTGGGGGTTTCCTTCAGGTTTCCTCTGGTTTCCTCCCACAGTTCAAAGACATGCAGTGTAGGCGGATTGGTTCGTCCAAATTGCCTGTAGTGTATGAGTCAGTGTGTGAGTGTGTGTGCGAACTTATGCCCCGTGATAGGCTGGAACTCAGACCAGGGCGTCTCCCGCAATGTGCCTTGAGCTTCCTGGGACAGGAACTGGGAACGCAGGACGGAAAATGAGCAAATGTACTGTCCAGTGTACATTACCAGTCACGTTATCGGTGGACAGTAGCTCCAAATTCTTACCCGTTTACACTGTTAAATTATTTAAAAAATTGTCTTTGGCTACAAGAAATAGGTCTGGGCAGTTCATCAGAAATGAAACCGACGTAATCAATATATATGTGCTTTCCGTTTACTTTAATACTTTCCATTGTGTCCATTTAAAAGCAAACTACAGTGTGTGTAGACACTCATGGAAACAACATGGATGAGGACTTTCATTCGAAAAAAATAAAGGTTGAGAGCCGTTATATTTACAGT
>JAAGKR010001344.1:85000-96610 GCA_011419295.1 Clarias macrocephalus
GCTGATATATATTTTTCCTTTTTCCCCCCAGTCTTCTCACCATTACAGAAAGCCAAGGTCACAATAATGGGAGTCTAAGGTGAATGCGTTGGAAGGCGTGCGGTTAACTTGAAAGGGGTCCACTGAATCAAATCATTAAAAAAGCCCTTAATTATCCTTTTAATTATTCTCCCTAGCGCCGAGCTCCACGCGGGCATGAATTAAGGGGGTAATGAGCGGGTGAGTGGTCGAAAAGGGCCGATGCCAGCCAGGCATGGAGGAGAAATTTTAGCTCCGTCCAGAGAGATCGGCGACATATTGGAGCTGACGCGGCTGTAGCGCGTTAAATAGGGTTTAGCCGCGAGCTTCAGCTGGCTAGCTCCTTCCTTCGTAAGATGGCCTAAGGATTGACGATGTGAGACACGCACACACACATAGCATATTCCTCATGTGTGATTTGGATCTAGGCCACAAGATTAGAAGATCTTCAAGATCTTCAAGGCTTCAAGGCTCAATATCTTGATATATGTGTGCATAGTTTAGAGCGACACCTGTAGAGGAGCAGCAACATTCTATCACCTTAAATTCAAACATATATAAATAAACAAACTATATAACTAAATGTAATCAATTTCTAAGTCACATTGGCGATACATGATTTCCCACACAAAAGAATTGCATTGATATTTAGTAAACATTGATGTGAGTTAAAAAAAAAAAAAAAAAGAGATGGAGTGCTTTTCCACGTATTTTACCCTCAACATCATTTCACCGGCTCGTCCATTAAATTCCTTATGAACTGCTGGATAGAATCATTGTTCAGCCAGCAGCATGTACAAAAAGCTGAAGCTTATTGTTTATTTGAACTTTTCAGCTTTTCTTGTTTCTGGCGTCCCCTAAATGGCCATCGTCAGCATCTACCGCGATCAGGCGTTTCCCATGTCTGGGATATCTGTGTTACACAGGATGTGCAAAGATTATTAGAGCTTCCTGGCAAAAAAAAAAAAAAAAACATAATAGCAGTAATAATAATAATAATAATGATAATTTGAAATGAAAACAAACAGGTCTACATTTGCTGTGGTTGCAGAGATGTAGAACAAGGCTGCTGCTGGGAGCTGGACCGGCTGGCGCAACAGCCTGCAAAACTGCTTGAAGCAGAGCTTAACTGAGACATTGCAGGAAAAAGTAGTGGAATTGTAGCATCAGCCTTAATGAGAGCAGGGAATTGAGGAAAGTACAGTAGTGCTTCTAGAGTTTGTCAAGATTTTAAAGACAGTTCAGACCTGAATTTTTTTTTTATCATGATATCATAGTGTGTTTATTTCTAGAGATGGGGAAAAATAGATTACAATCACGATTCTTTATATACATACTGTGTGTATGTATATATATATATTTATGATATTTATGAAGGAAAAAAAAATTTGTTAAATTTTTGCATGTTTTTATTTGAGATAAAATATTGCCGTTCTTGTATAATTCTACAAACTGTTCACACCTTGATAGGCAGCACAGCATCCTGTGTGATATGAGCAAATTTTTAGCTAGGTTTGTTTAAAATTCTTAAAAAATAATAATAATACAGATTATTCATAAAAAATTGTGATACTAACATATTTTAAATACAAATTGAATCTGCACCTACAGTAGGTATCGTGATAATATCATATCAGATGATCCCTGGTGATTCTCATCTCTATTAATTTCTATATTTATCCTGGCAAATGTCTTACATTTACACTGAATTCTCTGTGTCTTATTAACATCGTGAAAAATCTCTGGCCCCCTTTTTAAAATGGAACATTTATATGAACGTGAACAAAGGACATTTTAAATTTTTTGTCATTTAATCCAACAGCACAACAAACTAATCCATGTTTATCCGCTGCGTTCAGCTTTAAAACTTCAGATGTATTGGCGTATTAGCCGATTTCTTTTCTTTTGATATTGATTAAAATCCACAATGATTGTAAAATAAAATAAAATAGAACAAATAACGTCAAACGATAAACATGCTGTAGGTTGATTAATGAATAACCGTATAGATAAACGTGTCTGTTTTCCTTCACATTCCTACATGTCTTTTACAATCTCTCTATCTCCTTTCCATTGTTCGAAAGAATGAAACACAATCTTCGCAATAATGCCCCAAACACACACATGGATGTGTGTGTATACACACACACATGCACACACACACATCTCCTGAAAGCTTGTAATCTGAGTTGGCAAGGTGTGTCGCTACAAAGTGTTTCCCTGTGATAACACACACTCACACACACACACTCACACACACACACACACAGACAGCAATGTTTACCTGTGTATAAAGACTGAGTCACGTTCAGTTGAGCTTTAAATCAGTAACCGGCGTGTAAACACAGTTTCGGGTTCTTTATTAACCAACCTCCTCCAGCGCCCAGGGCTAGACACACCGCCAGGTTTCTGAGAAACCATTTGCTTTATTTCATCTGCGCTCTAAAATACGTGTGTAGGTTTTTGGGTTTACCTTGTGCCACTGGGGATCCACACAATGTGGCTCAGCAGGACCCCTGGTAGCGTGATGTGGTGTCTGGAAGCAGAACGTTGATCCTTTTGGTGCTGTTGGTAGCAGGGTGGGGCCTCCATGGTTTGGACCAGTGCTTCCAATGGATGCTCGATCAGTGTTCAGTTGATCAGTCAGTGGTCATAATGTTATTGCTGACATATACACACAAGTGTGAGGTCGTTGACAGTTGTTATTTATACTGACTTACACTTAAATCACACGACTCCACCTTTGGTCACCAATAAAGCCTGCCGTCTCTCGGCCTCACATACCCGCTGATCCAAGTTCAGCCCCTGGCAGTCGATTCCTCTCATTTAAAACACCGTAAACAGCAAGTCATCACAGATCATCTTAAAAAGCGGCTCGTCCATAATGGTTTCATGAGACAGGTGCTACAGCCGAGTGGGTCGTAAATAACAGGGTCTGTCTCTGTGTTGTCAAGTGTGCCACGTTGCAGGAAAATTTACAGGCTCCCTCTAAACGCCAGGAGCTTGAACTTTTACTGAATAACTGAACCTTGGGGTGGGGAGGGGGTTTCTTTTCTCTTCCTTTTTAGTTTAGGATGCGGACCTTTTTACAAGAGTCAAGCTAGTCTTTAACACGCAAGGCATGCTTTTTGTGATTATTATTTCCTGTGTGACCACTTTGCAAAACAAAACTGCGGCTTTACGTATTCCTCTGCATGTCAGACAATCTTCACTCCAAGGTTCTTTCAGTTGACGTAGATTTTAATTGTGCTTTTTTTCCCCCACAGAATAACATAAAGAGTGCTGTAGTATGAATTTGTTCTCGCTCAAGATCACCACTGTTATTATTCACAATTTTTGAATAAACCGCACTTTATTTAAACGTTTTGTTCTTCCACTTAGCCTTGATAAACTTTAAGATTTACCAGGCTGTGATTTCTTATCTCTTTTATAAGAAGTGTCCTTGTTATGCTCTGTTTCATGTGGCACTCTTAAAACAAAGTATTAAGAGTTTGTTGTTTCCCTTGGAAATTATGTTAAGAAACGTTTGTAGATGCAGCGACCTCTCTGGTGGGAAAATGTTACTGCAAGGAGAAAATTTTCATACAGCCAGTTATACTTTGCACCACTAACCTGTTTGTGTTAATTTGCACATTATCAGTTTTTTCAGAGCTGAAAGAAAAAAAAAGATAATTTTCTTCATAAACAATTAAAATTGTGACTGAGTACCGAGTGTAATAATTAGCTGTTAATTAGTTCAACAGCTGGCAGTATAGTAAGCTGAACAGAAAGCAGGAGGAAAAGTAGCTGTAGCAAGTTAGCTTTATAAGCAATGGAGGTCTAAAACGAGCTAAATAATTTAGACAAATGTTGTAGGAGCAATTAAATAATGAGGTAGAGTCAGCTTCAGAGTCAGGATAAAGTAGAATGAAATGTTGATAATGTCAGCTTTTTGACAAAAAGAGTCAAACTTTAGAAGACTTTAGAAGACTAGCCTGGGGTAAAGTAGTGTCAGCTTTTTGTAAAGCTAGCTTTTTGCTCTTTGTTTTGCTTTGCTTTTTGCTTTTGGTGGAGAAGTGTGGGTTTTTGGTTGCATTAGCTTTTGGTGGAGAAAAGTTCGTTCTTGGTACAGCTGAGTCAGCCTTTGGAAGAGTCAGCTTAAGGTAGATGAGTAGTTTGTAGAGAAGAATTGGCATCTGGTGAAGTTGGCTATTGGGAAGTCAGTCACCTACTGTGGGAATCGGCTGATAGTAGAGTCAATTAGTAGGGGGTTCTAGTAGACAAGTTGGCTATGGCTAGAGTTGGATACTGGGGGAGTCAGCTGAGGCATTCGGCTACTAGGGGAGTTGGCTATTATTAGATTTGAACTATTAATTGAGACATTTAGTGGGGAAGCTGGCTATGAATAAAGTTGGCTATTGGGGGAGTCGGCTACTGGGGGAATTGGCTTTTAATATAGTCGGCTATTAATGAAGTCAGCTTTTGTTAAAGTAATTAATTTGTAGAAAGCTTTTGTGTTGTCAGTGTTGGCTTTTGGTAGGAGCAACTTTTGAAAGAGTCATGTCTGGTTGTGGTAGAGTATCTATTTTTTAGCATCCATTTATGGTAGAGTCAAGGCAGCTTTTTTATGTTTGGTTAATAGCAGCCTCTGACAGAAAAGTTAGCTTTATCTTGGAGAAGAATAAGCTTTTGGTAGGGAATCTCCATCTCCAGTCAGCATTTGGTAGCGCTGAGTCAGCTTTTGGTTGGGTTGTGTCAGTTTTTTCATAGATAAATGGTTGTAGGTGGATAGTACAGTGTTTGGTTGAACACGGTCAGTTTTTGGTTTAGGTTGAGTCAGCTTTTGGTAGGACCAGCTTCTGGCAGACTCAAGTCTGGTTATGGTAAATAGGGGTCGATCCATGGTGAGTTTGGAATATAATTTGGGGTTTTCAGTCCTTCTTGTCACTAATGACCCAATAGTGCAACTACAGTAATTCTTAACCAAAATGTTACTTATTGCTGTTTTAATCCTGCTAAACACTGTGAATGATGTATAGGGATACAGTACCATGGATACAAAGAGACCTGTTTATATTCCCATGTGTGATCTGCTCTGAGGAACAGCTTTAAAAATAATGGTCTGGTTACCCAAAGACTATCCAGTTTCATCGCATTCTGTTTTTTTCTCTTGTCTCACTGTAGTTGCAGGAGTACTATAAGAAACAGCAGGAACAGCTGCATCTCCAGCTTCTCAGCCAACAGCAGCAAGCAGGGAAGCAGGCCAAAGAGGTGAGCCCTCCAGACTACTCCTTACTCAGTTCACTACTGTACATAGTGCCCTTCTCACTCAAAGTGCTTGTTTAGCTTTTGGATCGTAATATCTCAGATAACTAAACATCAACCCACCAAGAATTCTGAATGATCAGGGATGCTCATATATTCATCATCATGTGGTCTAGAGAGACTTTATTTCACGCTCTCCTCATCAGCTTAGTTTCATCTGTGATCTAAACACATGTTAAGACATCAGGGGAGTATGGATTTATATTATTATTTTTCCCCCATAAAAACGCTAAGCCGTTCTCCAAACCTCAGCAAGGTCTTATTGCTAATACTCGTTAAGTATTAATTTACAAGTCGTCGCTCGCTAAGCCTAGTGGAAAATCCCTATTACGGCTCTCTGGCGAAGCTGTCGAGCTCTTTAATTGTCCGTGGAGGCAGCGTGAAAGGAGAAGGCCCGCTTTGGTTAATGAAGGTGAGCGCAGGATCCAGCCATAACACAACAAAGGATTCGGAGATCGACACTAATCCAACAGGCAAATGAAATCTGAACACCCGACTGTCTGTCTGTACTTCCTCACCTTTTCTCTCAATTAAACACGCAAACACATGGAAAAACACATGCAGCTTAGTTCTGTTCAGTAACAGTCTCGGTGACCCACACCTTCTCTTTGACTTTTATAACCGTGCAATTATGAATCCAAAAATACACACACAAACCACTTCCCATGTTTGGAGATCCTCCTACAGGTCTATGTGTGTGTATGTTTGCACAGGTGGGGAGTATAAATATGAGATAGTGATCATGTGACTGCAACTAAAATGATCTTTGTGTTTTATTTATTTAATTTTTACGTGCATCCTGCTCTTTTTTTTTCTTGATTACTGTGGAATAGGTAGGATTGGGAAAAAAAAAAAAGCACATATTTTGTTACATTTTCCCCAATTATTTTATTGTAGGTAAAATGCTAAACATGATAAAAAAAATGTGGTTGTTCATTAATAGAATTTGGTATTATTTTATTTTATAAATACAATATATATTTTATTTTATTTGTCAATAAAATGTATTTTACATGTAAACATTTTAACCAATTAAGCAACATTTATGAAGACAATTAATCAAAACAATTTGTGACCTGCTAATCTATAAGAAAAAAAGCACTTCATTAAATAATTAAAAGAACCAGGAACTATGAATAAGACCAGGTTCAACTAGATTTTTCGTTTTTCATTTGAATAGTGTGTTACCTACCAGAGACACAAATCGAATGCAAAACTGGATAGCTAGCCTGACTTTTAGAGATTGTTTAAAGACGACATGGTTCATAATATTTGCACTGAGAGAAGTTGAAGAGGTTACTTACAGTACATAATTCTTTTGATTGTGTAAAGCTGCTTTGCGGCAATGACAATTGTTAAAAACGCTGTACAAATAAAATTTAAGAAGTATGAAAAATGTAATTAAGGTGAAAAAAAAGAAAAATAATTATAGAAGCTGAAAATAATAGAATTTTTTAATTTTTGTGTGTTCTGATCTCTTTTTCCGAGCCACAGCATGCGCATGTCATTCTGTGCTAATAAGCTGTGGATATAAATAATGCATTATAGAAGTGTGGTAAAAGGTAAGGAAGAAAAAGATTTAACAAGTGCTTTAGGTAATGGGTGACGTGGGATTAAGGCCTGTTAGATGCAGCCCAGACTTCATGACTGATGGAGCATATGCGTGGCAAATGCTCAACGAGGTATCTAAGCACAAACACACTCTGACTGATAGAAACACGTAGCAGAGACACATGTACACCTAGGCTCATGGGCAAGCTCAATGTCAACTTATAGTTGTCAGATCCACAGCACGGCATGAACTGATGTAGGTTATAACCCTACAGAACATGTGGTGTGTAGGGTGGACGAATGTACAGACTGGGTTGGGGTTCGCTTTTAGCGCACGTGTGTCTGTGTGTGCGTGCAGAGGGTGCCCGAGGGAGAAGAGTGCCCATGCTTGACTAAACAAGAGGTGCTCAAGCGAGGAAGCGCGAAAAAGAAAGCTGCTCCTGCGTCGCTTTCCTTTCCAGGCAAATTCAAAACCTAAAGCTGGTCTTTAGAGTGCCATGGAAAGCTCTGGGGTATATTTAGCCAGAGTAGCTAATCACAGTTGGACTTTGGAATGGGGTTTATAAACATGCTTGTAAGTTCATGTAAAATTAAGAGAACTGTATTTAAAAAAAAAAAAAAAACTAAAATATTTACTCAAAAGATGGTGAAGTTTTCTCAGAACTCAAACTAGATAATTAGTCCCACATTTAACAATTTAGCTAGTGTTAGCACTGAAGATTAGGTGTTCATACTGTAGCTTCTTGTTAGTAATCCTGTCAGAATTCTTTAGAAATCATTCAGGTTAGCATTCCGCTAGCAAGAATCCAACAGCAATTAAGATCTTGAAGATTAAAAAAAAAAAAAAAAACCTTTTAAAAATCCTTTTAGGAATCCTGTCAGGTTAGCTTGTGTTAGCTAGCCAGAGTCCCTTAGTAGCGAGGATTCAGAACTTTTATTTAAAACATACTGAAAATCTTCTCAGACGTTTGGTCTGGTTAGCTCAAATTAGCTTGAAAATAGCTGACACACATCTCAGACAAACGGCAAGGCAGCTTGTGTGGATTCTGGACATTTATTATGATTTAGTTATGAGCTGTGAGGGTGTGAAATGTCACCATTTATTAAAAAAACAAAAAAAACAAAGAAAGAAAGAAAAACACACACACCTGGAATAGCTGGTTGTGCTGGACACGGAAAGAATTTAAGCACCTTACCTCTTGTAACCTTCTCAGTGAGACTTTGGTTTTCTGCTGAAAGAACTGTGACGTACCTGAATAGCCATACCTGTGACTTACCTCCGTAAAACTAAATAAAAGCATAATGGGTATGCTCATGTTATGCTAATTGCTTTGTATTACCTCTTCACATAAGGCCTGAATACAGGGTAGCAGATTAGCCATGTTGGCTATCAAATACTAATGAATGAATGGGGCTGTTAAACTCCATCCAACAAGTCTTTTACAACCATTAAACCTTGGAAGGGGAGAGAATGTAAATTCCCAGTCAAGTTTATTTAGCACAAAAAGAGCTGAATCATTATCAGCACATGTGCATGCTCTCTGTCTCATGCACGCACACATTGTCACAATCTAAAAAAAAAAAAATCCTGGATATTGTTCATGCAGGCATCAGGGAGCTGCTATCAATATGTGTGAGTCTCAGGAGAGGAGGGATGTCTGCACGACTGACTCTGTATACTTACAGTCATAAATATCCTAACTGGCCCCAAAAAAACAATTTGCATTTCTGAACGTCTGAGACTATTGTCATGCATTCAGCAAAGAGTTTGAAAGAATTTCAAATTATATTTAAAAGCGTCCAGTTTATTATCAAACCCTGGAAGGAGATTGCTGAACTGCCAACTGCATGTGTCAAGAAAAAAAATCAAGAATGAACATGATCAGAGATCACTCAACCATTTGCATTGTAAAAAAATTGACAACAGAAATCACAGCTATGTTTAATATTAAAAGAAAGAGCATTTCCATAATAATAGCTAATCAGGCAAAATACTTTAATTTTTAATAGTGACCATAAAGATTGGATTTTCGAGCAATTGAAAAAAGGTCTTGTAGTTTGAGGCGTCCAGATCGACCCTATTCCAGAGCGATGAGCACGCCAGGGTAGGAAGGGAATGCAGATGAAGCGAGACACCCATCATGCACCATGCCCACTGTACAAGTCTTTGGATGCAGTGTTATGATCTGAAGTTGCTTCTGTTGGTCAGGTGTAGACTCAGTAACCTTATATGGCAATAAAATGGAGGCAGCTCATGACCTGAATTTGCTGAATGTCATCATGTTTAAATTATAAAAGAGTCGTTCTGGGAGCATGATGAATCATTATCGCACAGGAGTTGACCATCACATTGTGTGCTGCAATCAAAGTTAAAGGCAGACAAACGAAATATTCTCTTTTTGGACAAGGAGTGAACATACTATTATACCATTGTTCAGTACCTGACAGGACAGTCTATCTAGAGCACACCTACTGTAGATATTCATCTTCAATGCACAATGCATGAGTATAAATAGTAGATTATAATCATATAAGTCTTGTAAGCCTTTCTTTCAGCTTTTCACAGATGCATCAAAGAAAAAAAAAATAAGACTGTCAAAGTTCTGACAGGGCCACTTAAAACTCTAGACTTAAAAATGCATTAAAACGTGTATAGAGGCCTGAAGTCTGCTCTCTGTCTCAGTGTAGCAAGCTGTAATTGCTTGTCAGGGTAGCAGCATGTGCATGAGGTGAGAGATCACAAGAGAGAACGAGTGTGAGACAGTTACCACTCACGTTTGTCAATTCTGGTATTTGAAACTTTTTCTAGCCTATATTTCTCACTCTCTCGCTGTCTCTCGGAGTGTATGTATTTGTATGTGTGTGTGTGTATGAGTGTGCGTATTTGACGCTTAGGCCACAAAGTCAGCCCGGAGTCAGCCTAATGAAGTGGGCCTGTCAGTCGTAGCTGGCGTGCCCAAACTCTGCTTGATGTGCTCATAAATCAAGCTGACAGGCGCACTCCTCCGCTAGCTTTGGCCACTCGAGTGCATCTAATGTAAACAGTGCGCAGACACAATGTGTTAAAGAACTTGAACCGTGTCCCAGGAGACCAAGCCAGGGAGAGGAAAAAGAACTGAGGGAGGAGAAGAGCGAGAGAGCATCGGATATGGACAGAGAGAGATGAAGGGGGAGGTGGATGGACAGAGTAAGGGGTGAAATAAAAAGGACAAAAGAGTCAAGGAATATAATAGGAAGTGAGAGGGATTTTTTATTTATTCTTTTTTTTTTCTCTGTAGCTGTTTAGATGCATGTGTTTGTCTACTCTTGTCTTCACTTTGCTCTTTACAGTAGATTTGAAACAGGTGTGAGAAAAATCTCAATTCAAATGATGACCAGTTTGTCCACAAGCCAGTACTCTTACTTATAGACGAAAATGATAGAAAAGGATAAACAATTTAGACATCAGTGTCATTTACATCAATCTTTACTCTGTTATATTTACTTGAGATAAATATTACTAATGGTTATTTTAAACAGCAGCCACTAAAATGGTGCTGAAATAATCGCTGATTAATTGAGTGAAAGTTGGCGAAATTGCTCATATTCTTATTAAACCCTCCAAACATTAAATGAGCTCTGTTCTTTGTTTTGATGATCATGATGATGATGATTATGATGGATTACAAGCCGAATCAATTACATAGAAGTAAACATTATAGAAAGTGTGTCCAAGTTAGCGATTCTGTTTATTTTTATCGCTATTAACAACTGCTCAACAATCGCAAAGTTTACGTCGCTCAGTCTGTGCAGTGACCATCACCGTAGCTCAAAACAGGGAATATTGAACTATTACGTGTATAGGCAGACTGTATTACCAACAGTCAGAACGTTTAAAGTGTACAGTTAAGTCAAGCTATTTACGAGTTTTATGTACGTACGCTGTACTTTTTGCACCACCTAGATTCACACTCTCCAACCTCATTATCTGCATGTGCTAGTCCGACTTAAGAAGTAAGATTTAGTACGATTTCAGTTGGACTAACAAGGTTAAATCCTTTTTTAAAGTCCAGTTTTATTCAAGCTAACACAATTAGTCAGACTAGCACAACGTCATGTAAACATACTAATGAAAAACTGCATCTTTAAGCCACAAAAACCACAACAAAAAAAAAAAACGCTGAAAGAAAAATAACAGGCGAGATAAAAACTGACGGAGCAGAAGGTGATAAAACAGATGGAAAATATCTTCTAGCAGAAAGTGAATGAATGTGAAATATATGTATGTATATATTAGAAATGTTAGTCGCGTAGCTCATATTAGCTTTATTGTGTTCTGAAGTAAGGGCGTGCAAACTTTTACATCCAACTCTGTGCACATATAAATATATCCCATATGCTTTTAAAATGTAGACCACCTGCCAGAAACAGACCGAATAGCCCCACAATCCAGACACGATCTGTAGCTAATGACACACAACCCAAACGCAATGTGTGCTTAATAGCAAACGTGATTTAAAACTAATAGTGCTCACGCTGAATGTGATCCGTGCCTAATAGCGCTCTGGTCCGAACAGGATCTAAGGCTAATAGCACAAACCCTGACTGTGATCTGTAGCAAATAGCACAGGATCCATGCGCGATCTGTAATCTATTAGCCATAGATTTGTTTCGAAGGCTCAGACCATGAGCGCTGTAGAGTTTTGGCTGATTTTAGCGCTGGCTGATAAACTTGACCCAACTCGTCAGTTTTTTTTT